>JAPMUY010010233.1:0-96786 GCA_026901105.3 Galaxias olidus
TCATCAAGCTAATCATTCACTCAGAGGACTCCGCCTTGTATTTGGGGGTGCACAAGCTGTGCTGTATGGTGGGTGGTGAACACTCTTGACCGCTCAAAGTACAGAAGCCATGGAGTATTTTGAAATTACTAAACATCAGGGGTCTATATAAAGTGCTTCCAAGTGTGTCTTAAACATTCTTCCACATAATCCTAATTCTATACCTTTTGGTGACTTTTGATACCTTGCATTGATAAGCTTTCAATATTAACCAATTATAAATATCATATCAGTCAGGACAACTTATGTATACATCCAGCAAGTAAAAAAGGGAGGTACAAGATATTGGCCAAATTAACTTTAAGCACCAGTTGTCCACCAAACACAGTGGCCAAAAAGTCAGTTTAAAACAACTGTCTTCCAAAAAAAAACTGTGGCTTAATCCACTAATATGACCTTGTAAATAGAGAAATGCAGTGTCTAGCGGTTAAGATATTTAATATTTATATTTAAGATAGAAGAAAGGTTTGGCCCTATAACACAAGTTGGAAAGTAGACGCATGCCATAAAAACGTCATCTACTTTCATTTTGAAGATATTATTTATTGAATATTTCATACTTTTTGTCTTGTTCTAGTGGTACCTATTATTCTGTTTTTCACCAACAAATTATATCCCTAGACTTCCCTATTCACTCCGGACCTTCTGTATTGGCCATCTGTCCACAGCTGGGCACTGTGGCAGCCACGAGGGCTGGCATTGACACCCAAGAGAGGGAAACCACTCTAATGAAACGCAGCAACGCAGGCTGCTCCTCTATGAAAATAGGAAACAGACTGGCCGCTGTTTCCCCATTAAAGGTTCCAATTGCTTCTCATGACCTGGCTACAGATTAATGGCTTCATTTTCCATGGCCTTTGTTGAGGAGGGATCCCTTTCTTGAATAGCCACCAATTGCCAGCTGATGAGTAGTAAGGGGCGGGTTGGGGGGATAAAGGAACATACTTGGATTGAAAGCAATATGTTCTTTATATGTCAATAGACACACAGCACACAGATGGGGAAAAGCAAGGGTTTGAGGGCAAATTGGGTTTGAATGATGACTCACCCTGTCGCCTGAAAAGGCACCAGTACACGAGTGTTGGGCTCTTTACCAGTGTGCGGCAGACGATGTGTGGTGTGGTCGACGGGAGCAGAGTGATTTAGTTGGGTGTTTGTCAGAGAGTTCTTCAGCCGCGGGCAGCCGGGGAACTGCCTGTGTGATTAATTATAGCGACCCACGACGCAAGAGTTCCCTGAAGTCATGAGTTTCTGAAAAGAACACAATGAGGGAGGTGCGTGGAGGTGAGCTGGAAGACTGTGGACACACCACCAAGCTACCAAGTGTTTTATTTGATACCAAATTAGTAAATTACAACCCACAGTAATAAACCCATGTTTGGTCCTGCTACAATAAAAGAACCTTCTGCAAATCATGGAGGTTCATCGTACTTTTGTATAGCTATTTAAATTGCCATCAAGGTTGATTAACAGCACATTGATTAAAATGTTGCTGAATCTTTGTGTGTATAATATAAAAGGGGAGTCACTCCCTAAAGTTTCACCAACCTACTAGACAACTAAAGTAATTAGCTTTGCAGTCCATCGTTTTTGTCAATAGTTAAGTCATTTAGAAGGTGAAGATCTGAATCTGGGTACTTATACTTATGTGACTTTCTGACCCCTGGTTTCCAGATGGATGTTCTCGGCTAAACCAATATTTCCTTTTTAGTTTCAATACATTTGGTAAGTAAACAGAATGTAGTAGGAGAGAGAGGGTAATTTGTTATTAAATTCAAAGCAGGCACCTGAGTACATGGGAAAGTAGAGGAATTTGATTTATTATCAATAAGAATAAAACAAAGCAAAATGTCACAAAATAATGTTAAAGTAATATAAAATGTACATTACACTGCACTGGTTTGATAAAGTTCATATTACAGTTCATTTCATCCACCTATATCCTCCTGCATATTGTTATTTGCTGTTACCTTTATTTAGTCACTGATATTTGACGCTCCGATCCTAAAGCAGTCCTTGGGGACCCTGTCGGTGGCAGGAAGTGAACAAACAGAATACAAGATTAAAGAGGTTCCCTGGCCCAATGTCATGCTAGATATTAGAACATTCTCATCATGTCGAACACGTTTGTTTGTTCAAAAACGAGCCACATCAAACTTCCTCAAAGGCTTCTGACCCTTTCACCTAGCTCAGCCCAGCCACACATACGCTGAAAGCGTTTGCCTAAGCAATGCACGCTGAACTAAAATTGAGGTCACAATATCTGGTCAATATGAAATAAAATTACCATCACAATCCTTGTGCACACTAGGAAACAACAGTATATACAATCTTACTGCTAGCAATAGGCCTTATTTATTAAACAGCGATTTAAGTAGCATGCAGGTATAATAACTATTTGGCGTGTGAAACTACCCAAATGGACGGTTGAGTCGGATCACAACCTCCCTTTTGCGAAAGTATCACCACAGTGAACACTGAGTTCCCCAAATAGGTCTAAATCCTCCTGTCTCCACTGGGCCATGCTCTTGAATCACCTCGATCCTGCAGGGCCATGCTCAAGGATCCTCCCCTCTGATCAAGCAGAAAGGATTAGAGCCTGTGAAGTGGCGGCCATTTTCATATAACAGAGGGAAAATGAGGTGCCACTTCAAATGCTATCATGGGCTAGGTTATTAAGTGCAGTACCACTTCAGAAAAAAAAGGCTGAGATGACTTTCAGACTGTGGGCCTTGCGCCTATGGCAGTTACACAACAAGCAGGGACTCAAGTGTACCCTGCCACGTGGAGCCTGGTCTGCTTGTGGATGATGTTGTTTTAGCCACTGAAGCTTTGAAGTTATAAGTATTGGGAAAGATGACACTTATGGACCTTTTGCAATGAGGATGCATGCTAGTGTCTTCCATGTGTCTGAGTTAGAGATCTAAACTGATCATCATCACCATCAGCACCTGTACCAAAAAGATCCCATTCAACCAAATACCAACGGGATGGTCGGTGGATTACTAACCACTCAAAAACACTTTTGTTTTGCACTTTGCTCCCAAAGCCTGGTGCTTGGTGCGTGCCCAACTCATGTGTAACTATGTGAGATGATTAGAAAAGAAAGACTGTAGGTCAAAATATACTCTTTGAGACCTTTGTAAATACACTGGATATGTGGGTTTTCTATACTTTTTCTATCAAGAATTGTTTTGTAAAACCAATTAAAAAAGGTAAATGTAACCAAATATTCAAGAAACTGTGGTTCCAAAATTGTTGAATATCTTTGATTTGCATGATGCCACGATATAAAAATTACTTGTTGACAATAACAAGAGGCACATTAAAGTGGGTACTCAAAATGTATGTTTAATATGACAACTTATCTGTGGGCCTATAGGAATTTTCTTGCTAATATTTACACTTGATTTTCTAAGTCTGGTGAACCTGACTGCGCTGCTGTACTATGTGAGTCTAGCCAAGTTCTGATAAAAATGTTTTAAACCTAGGTGCATTATCTTGCATTTAGGGACAATGCAGGCGAAGTGGTCAACCATTCTAACAAGATTCTTTGTGCATACTTTATTATGTAGGAGAAGATTCTTTCAGAGTCAATCCATATATAGACGTTATGTATAATGTTAATATGTTTATGTGCCTGCTAATGTCTCTGTGGCTTATGCGTTAACTGACTGCCAATAAGGTGGTAGTCAAGTTCTCTACAAATATGCAGAGTAATCCTCGATAGTCGTTGTCACTTAACATGTTTAACTAAGCAACAAAAGCTAGTTACCTCCCATTGACAAGCTATTTGCTGGTGTAATTAGATTATTTGAAATAGAATTTCAGTGTGAGTGTTGTGATTCTTATCAGTTAATTGATTACTGTATGCAAGAAATAGCCCTATCTGAGAGAAAAACTCCTACGATAAGTGTGAGCTGGGCTTTGAGACGAGCTTGTTCTTTAATTGCACAACAACATTGATTATACATTTGAGCCCACAATCAAACTATTGTTCTTTTTTAAATTTGACCTTAGGTCTAAGCAAGCATTGCATTTAAGCGATGAAGAGTGTTTTAGACCATTAACCTTTGCATGCCTTTGCATCACCAAAGCATGTTGAAATTCCTATCATCTTCTTTGAGGGTTATCAGAGAAAGATATTATTTTCTCCATTTCCAGTATACCAACAAAGTATCTCAATAGTAAAATTATCCTTTTGGTGTCTGTCTCCTTTAACAAGTTGTGTTTAAAACCCGGGGGCATAAATGTTTCCCGTCATCTCACAAGAACATTAAGGGAAGTAAATAAAATACAAGGTTGTGTTGCTGGTCATTTTATGAAATCAAACAACCAATTGAATGAGAGGATCTCTTTGCCTGTGGTCTTAGGCATCATAGCCAATTTGTTAATTAGTCACTGACAATGAGATGTATTACTGGCTGATTTGCAAATACCACAAAGGAGAATTTTTAATTCATTGGTTGGTAGGTATCCTCAATAACATCTATGTTATAGGTTCTTAAGGAATCATAGATTTAGAGGTCAGCTCAGGTGATCATATTGTTGCTACTAATATCACATAAACATGAAGCGATTTGTCATTACAATCCCACCAAAGAAGTGGTGAGACCTTACACCTTAATTCACTACTATTACTTAATCATTCAAGTCATTTAATCGACATAATCAGTTAGTTGTCTTTATGAAATCTGCATTTGTCTTGATCCTCAATATATTTGTATTTTGTAGCCAATATTCTTAGAAAGTGCTTTGTCGGCACTGTCTGACGAAACGGAATTTGTCTACCTCAACTTTTCTGCCACTCCAGCCTGCTGCCCTTCACCCTTGATTTGCCAAAAACTCCATCCATCAACATAAGAGATTCATCGTCAATTCATCACCCTCCACCTTTGTGATAGAGAGCTTGATTGGTATAATTATATAGTGGTCCCTCTATTCACCTTACAAAGGATCTCAGGTGGGTTATCTTCTAGGCAGAATAATACACTGCAAAAATAACTATTTCATAGAAAATAACCAACATTTTCCCAGAGGTTTGCTCTGTTTTGAAATTGCATACAAAACACTGTTAAATTATGGATATTATCTCTGACTCCCCAACCAAACATCATGTCAATAATGACAAATTAAACCTATTTAATTTTCCTACAGTAAAATTACTATAATAATTTTTGTAGTTTTCCTAAATAGCACACACATATCTTTAAAAAAATGTTTATCTCCCCATATGAAGGTTTATGTCCATACTAAGAATTTTATGTTTTTCTTTACGTTTGTGTACTTTTACATGTAAAGTCTGTAAATGTAGATACAAATTTAGCAGTTTACCAAACAACTTTAATCTGGATTTGTAGCAAGGCATTGTGGGATAAAAATTATAATCTACCTATTCAATGTGATTGGGGTCTGTTAAAAATAAAATTGCAAGTATTTTTAATGTGTGAGGTCTGGGTTTATAGATTGAATCCTTCGGAGTGTTCTCCAGTGTTGTTTGAACACCATGGACCTGTTTCGTTGCAAGATTGCTCTGATTGCTATCTGTAACAAGGTTGAAGAGGACATTTCCAAGTTTTGGCAAGGAATAAAAGTGTTTCTCTGTAAAACTTTCACTGCCATCACTTCATGGGAAGTGTTAGATCACAATTATTTAGCAAATATCTTAATAAGAAAAGTTCTTCTCTGCCAACAGCTGCCAAACAAAATTCAAGTAAATCTCCAAATACAAAAAAAGTTAACACTGAATCTTCATGTGTGTTTCAATGGAAACAACAAAGCTAAATAAAAAAAATAAACAACATTTTTAAATGAATAAAATAATAAAAATTTATGGCAATATTTGAACTCTTTTTACGTTCGATTCAACCAAAACAAGAACATTCTTCAACTTCTAAAACTTTAAATCGTTCAAGTGACACAAATGTTAAATTCCTGTTGGACCATGTTTCATTTATCTGGACCAAAAATACTAAAAGCTTATGTCTCAAGGTTTGTTTTAACTTATGGCCTTTCACAAATGATAAAGTATTGTAAGCGTGTCCTATGACTGATGTTTTGAAATGATTTAAGGTTTAAAGTCAACTTGTCCAGCAATGCCTTGTAAACAAAAGAAAAACAATGATCTTCTATTATATCACTAAAGGATGACCATTTAGCATTTCTTATGTTTCTTATTGACTTCCATTAATATGTTGAGATGTTCTGCACAGGGATATTAAAAAGGTTTGATCCACAAACAAATTAGTTAGTTGCTTTTTTTTGGAAAAGATCAGCTCAAGTGCAGATGAGATAAAGTGTAGTTTTTTGGCAATTTAAAACATGATAATAACTTAATTTGAGTACTAATAGTGATTTTGGTGAATCATCCTTCATTTTTATTCTTTAGAATAGAATGTGTCTGCTCAAAGCTGAATGTTAACTGATCATGTGGTGTTATAGTTCACTAGGACTTGAGGCACTATCAGACTTATGTACACGCAAAAAAGATAAGACCTTATAGGCAGAAAGAGGCGCTCAAGTTTTAATCATAAACATGGGCGGCTCTGCTCATCAAAGTACCATTGATGGAGGGAGGTTTGTCTAATCTGGTCTTCTTTCCAAACCCAACCACCACTTCCAATGCATTGCAAACACTTTTTTATTTTTGATTCCCTCCTCTTGTCAGTCTCTCTCTCCCAAAGCTTGTGTGAGCTTCTGTGTGTGCTTATGTATGAGGATATACTATTAATTATTGCATGTCAGAAAGATGATCGTACAATACTTTCCTAATATAGACAGACTATAGACTACATACTATATAAAAAATGATCTGGGTAATTCCATTCAATTCCATTTAAACAATGCATACATAATACAATGAATGATGATACATTTAACCAAACCTATTTGCTAGGTACCACCTTGAGACATCAGACAATCAGAAGAGAAGTTCAGGAATTTCAATGAAGAGGAAATTTAAGATGAAATTGTATCCAAAATCTCCACCACATACATTTGGACTAACTATATAATATGTTAAGAATATGTTACTTGCACTGGGGCCTGCATTTACGATTCATATTGATAATATCATAGATAAACTTAATACATATTGTAGAACTCGTATTTTGCTCTGTGAAAAACAAATGGCAAATGTTTAAAAGTTAGCACTTAACTTTTACTTTACTTTCTTTCTCATTACCTTGTCAACATAATGCTTAGCACACGGTGATAAGATGAAGCCACAATTCAAACCTTCCTGACTCAGAATAATTTCACTCTAAACGCAAAGAAATCTCCTTAATCTTGAATGCTAATTACAGTGAGTCAATGACGTCTAATGGCGCTTGAATCAGTGTAATTGCCTACTGTCTCTCTGCCAAGCAAACCAATTTTGCAAATGAGTAGCAACTATAAGCGGTGAATTGATTTTTTTTTCTCACTTTCTTGTAAAACCATACTACAAAGTATCACTCGAAGGTATCTCCATTTGAATTGAATGGCTAATCAGGCACCGCCCAATCACAGCATTACACTATCTTGGTGAATATTAAGCTATGTACGTAGCAATTTGTTGGGACTGATGGGAATACCTGTTATCAAAGTTTTACCAAACTATCAACAAAATGAATCAATAACATCTGCCTCTCCATTATAACTCCAGGATTGAGATCCATGAATAACACGCCTCTCTTAGTATGTTAATGCAGCATATCAACTTTACAGTGCTGTCCTGCTGAAGGAGATTCAATAGATAAGGGCAGCCTTCCCACTTGCTTTTGAGGCTTCCAAACCAGTTGCCAATTCATTACCTGGCCCCACTGCTGTCACAGGCATAAAGAGAATTTCCAGAGGTTTTGCCAGGCAGCTTATGTTGAAGTATATTCGGGGACTCAAGTGAAATCAAGTGAAATAAAAACAGGAGATGACATAACAAAAAGCTGTTGTCTGACTTTAGGTCCTGGTGGAACTAAACTTGAGATTGTTTGTTTTGACATCTTTCTCTGGAGACTCTCTCTTTGCCCTGTATTCTCAGCTGAGTGGTTTTAGCTTGGCCGCTGCTGTGCCAACAAGAAGATGATGCTTTATTAGTTATGTGCATTCTTTTGTGGCCAATTCAAACCACATAGCTAGATCATTTTTGTTTCGCTAGGCCTGATTAAATGTGATAACATTTCACTCTTGTGCTGAAAATTATTAAGAGCATTGGGAAGACAATTTGTATACTCTTAGTTTTAAGTCCAGTATAATGAATACCACAATGTATGGCACGTACCTACACATGCACTTATTTAGAATTGACTGATGAAACAAGTGCATTCCCAACAAACACAGTTCTACAGTCTCAGCTGATCCTGTTAGACAGCTTAGAATACATTAGAGTAGCCGGTAGAATCTACCTATTGACAGCGGGAGATTGGAATGAAAAAGATAGCTTTCTCAGAGCATGATAAGAGCGAAGTAATACATGTGCTATTCAATAATTAATACAGCCTTCCTATTTTTATCTTTCTTTTACAGTAGACAAAAAGTAAAAAAGTAAGACTTCACAAAAAAAAGTACAATGCACTTCATTATTACGTATATACTGGGTGACAGTTGGAGAACCGCACATTAAAAAATTTGAAATATATTTTTCTTTTGACATTGACTCTAGGTGGTTAAATATGGACATCCTTTTTAAGTTTAAGAATCAAATCAATAAATTGGACTGTGTATCTACACTTTAACAATGGCCAAAGGAATTTAATGAAATGTGTGAGCTATCACGAAAACGTTTCATGGTCCCACTCGTTTTAAAATAAAGCACTCACCCATTCCAAAAGACTTGCAAACAATCAGGCATATTTTGTACAGGACACCCACAGGGCTCTTTCATATGTGGACCTCATTTTAAGACCTCATGGGACCTACAGTTGGTGGCTGTAGATACAGCATGAACTCCTCTTCACCCTGCCTCCTGTCAGCTAAAAACCTAATCATCGGTACAGGATAGTCATGGAGCAGAGCACACAAATATTCTAGACACTCACATATGCACAAAAACTCACACCTCTGCACATTCTAAACCCTGTGTCTGTAGCGACCGTGGATCTGTTGAAATTGGTAATGACACAATCCATCTCCAAACCCATTTTCAATTCAGTGCTGGGAAATGAGATGGGACGGTAATGGAATCTCATTGATCTGAGTTTTCTCTCATGTTTATGGTTTAGCTGTATGGCAATCTTTTTTATTTCTATTTTCAGGTAGGATCTTGCCGTACTCACTTTTGGTATTTGTAGTGCAACATGAGAGGATAGCATCTTGCTGCATGTAGCCACAGCTGCAGACAAAACAGTCTGGAATTGTTACTGTGAGTACGTACATTTTCTTATGAAGCACCTTTCAAAACCAGAGTAACAAGGTGCTGTACAATGTAAAAACATAAATGTAAAAATATAAAAACATAAAATAACAATAATAGGACATTTAGAACTGCACAGAAGGTAAAAAGCTAAAACACACAATACAAAACAAAGTGCTTACGAAACAAGTGAGTTTTTAACCCACTTCTTAAAGATATCCGTTGAATCTGCACTTTTTATTACTATCGGAAGACTGTTCCAGACAGCCGGAGCTATGATTGCAAAAGGCCTGGCAGTGTCACCCTTAGTTTTTAGCCTGCTGATTTTGGAACAGCCAGAAGGTCTTGGTCGGATGACCTGAGAGATCTCCGCGATCTCACTGAGGCCAGATATTGAGTGGTAGTGCTTTATAAGTGAATAGGACAATTTTTAAAACCAATCACTGTACCTGTGAATCAAAAATATTTAAAGATGCAATGTTCGGAGCTAGTAGAATATGGTAGTATATTCAGTACAGTAAGTTTACCTGTCCTATGAGTAATCCCAATGCTATGTGTCCTCATATAAATCGCATAGGCCAACTGCAAAGATTTGACTCAGTTTTGTTTTCAATTCCATAATTGCATAATTGAATGTCTCCAATAACTGTTCATAAACTAACAGTACTACCGTCTTAAACCTGAAGTGTGTAATTCACTAGAAAATATCACCAAACAAAGCATTACTGAATACCAAGAAAAGTTCCATCCTTTAATTAAATGTCTACTGAACAAAATGTTTAAGTATGCAGATGCAGCTATAGTCAAAACAGAAAAACGGTTGTATCTACACTAGATTGCTCTGATCTCTTCTTTCGGTGCCTTCGTGTTCCCTTGATGCAATCAACATAACAGAACTGCTGATAAACTTTCTCCACAATGTCAATTGATACCAGAGGTAATCCTTTGGAAAACATTAAACACACCTCCTCATCTGTGACTCACACCACAAAATTGTTTTTAAGCCATTAAACATTGGCAATGAAAGCATATCAATCTACCATTGTTAATATACTCTTCACTCACTTTAATAATTACATTTTTGGGAATACCGATTGTTTAATCACCAATAGCAGTGTGAAGCATGAATGCGGGTAAATGTGTATGTGTAAATCTACATTTCTCAAAGGTTTTTCTACTTTTAGTGTTCAAGACCATAAATATATACCATTTGCTTGGCCTTGGTGGGGGAAAAACTCCATATCAACAAATAATAAAAATCGTTCCATTCCCCGACTTCATTTGCCATCTCACCTGATATTTTGATGCTGCTCGTAGTCAAAATAAATATGATTTGACTGGCTGCGCGACACGCCAGCAAAAAAAGGCTTCAAATGTTCCCTTACACCACATAGCACCAAGTGGAGTGTGAAATAAACTGATTCAAGGACATGTCCAGATTTGTCTCAAAACTGAAACAGTGAAAAGATTGGTTTGCATCCATGTGTGTATGAGGAGTTACATGTCATTCACAACAATGGGCCGAAAATTAAGTTTGCGTGTGTGCTCATGTATCTACACTGCCCACAACTAATTCCCTGCTTATCTTATTTTAAAAACTAAATCAAACTTATTAATGAATGAATTAATAATAATAGTAAAAAAAAATGGTGGCTCAGTGGTTAGCACTGTTGCCTCACAGCAAGAAGGTCCTGGGTTAGACCCCAACCTGACCCAAGGGCCTTTCTGTGTGGAGTTTGCGTGTTCTCCCCTTGTTTGCGTGGGTTTCCTCCCATAGTCCAAAAACATGCAGGTCAATGGTGACTCTAAATTGCCTGTAGGTGTGAATGTGAGTGTGAGTGGTTGTCTGTCCCTATGTGTCAGCCCTGTGATAGACTGGCGACCTGTCCAGGGTGTACCCCGCCTCTCGCCCTATGTCAACTGGGATAGGCTCCTGCAAAGGATAAGCGGTATAGCTGATGGATGGATGGATGGATAGATAAAACAAACAAATCTGATCTTATTTCTATATAACTTACATTTGTGCATGAGAACACTGACAACTGTGAAGGGGAAAGGACCAGAAAGAGGGATCAATGACAGAGAGAGAATAAAGATAGAAAAAACTATTTGGCATGAAAAACCTACAATTTCTCCTTGCTGTCGTTTTTACCATCAAAGCAATGCGGAGAGGGCAAATTCTGTACCATCCCTGCTGCTTAAATGAACACATCAACAGTCTTCCAGATAAAAAAAATCAATTTTCTTTGTATTGGAGTTTGAGAAAAACACCAACGATCCGTACCAATATTGCCTTTCTGATACTACGGAAACGACTGTGGTGTGCAACATTTTTAAGTAGTGGCCACATCTTCTCAGATCCTGTCAGGAGCCTCCTATGGCGGACTCTCGGTGACGTGGCGTGATACCATAGCAACCTTGAGCATCATGCCGTCATTGGCCTTCTGTTCCACGGCAAATAGTCTGTTTGGCCGGTGTCAGTCTCTTAATCCCGCACCATGGTTATCTTTACTTTCTTGTGGCAAAAATATCATGTTAAGGCACTAGACCTCTGGATAACCTTTCTACTTTGTCCCTCTCTCCTTATGTTCTCCCTCTTATTTAGTGGGACATGTCTGGAACCTTAGTCCTCTAGGTCAACAACATAACAACACAAAGCTTTGTAGTTTAGTGAAGTAACCACACTCCCTAGAGTCACCTGTCAACTAAAACATATACATATGGCAAAATGTTTGTCTTCAGCAAACATAATTTACTTTTAGTAAGAGCCTAAATAGCGTCTTCGTTTTTAACACAGAATTTTCAAGTAACTAGTCTGGCCCATAACTAGACGTTGTTCAAATTTGGGCCCATGTGCCAACATACATTGTGTTTTTATCATCAAGGAAAATGAAATGACAGCTAAGCCAGACTAAAAACATTTCCCTCTCCTTTCATGTTCCTCCACCCAGCCATGTTGTTCGTTCACAGCTTCAGACCACCAGTCCACTCCACCGTCTCCAGCAGCGGTTGTCGGAGGGTCCTAAAGAGTCAGTTAGCCTGGCGTATTGATCCTGTCGTGCTGATGTGGTAAAGGTTAATGTGCTGCCTATCGATTTGCATAAACAAGTTTACTTAACTCCCGAAATAAACCTTTGTGTTGATCTTGTGGACATGGGGGAAAAAAATGTTGTTTGCGTGTCAGTTCAAATGACGTTTGAAATAAAATAGGAAATAACTTAAAGCAATTTAGCATGAAAAAAGATTGCTCAAAAATACTGTTGGTTCCTCTCCTGTCGGGTGGCATCTCATAAATGTATAATGAAATACTGTATTCATTACTGTTGGCGTGGTCACAACATACTCACCCCCATGTTGAACAGCACTATCTTTCACACAGGTGCAAATGTTTATGTATATATGCAAATGTAGTCAATTAATTGATGTTTAAGTCGGACAAAACAACTATCAAAGCATGAGATTTCCAAATAATGCACTGTAAATCGAATTCATGAGGGTGCGGGGAGGGGGGGGGGGTATTATCACAGAAGACAAACTATCATGACTGAACCGTCAGAAAGAATACCCTTGGCCTTTTCCCCTCATTACAGAAACAAATGGTTTGAATATCTGCGCAATAGTGTGTTACGAATGAGCAGAATATCACTAACAGAGTAATAGGCTATTAAAACATTGTATTTCTCTGAAGACAGATACGTGGATCTTGCCACTGAGCAGAACCACTTTTTTTTACAGACTTCATATCTTATTCATGCCCCCCACAACTGATAATAATTGAGATTATCATATTAAACAGGTGGAATTTCATAAGAATACCTTAGCTTGCTTGGATGAAAAACCAACCACATAATGAGTGTTTATTAAATGGTTTAGCTTGATATACTGTAGGTTTTAGATCAAACTTTTTAACTAGAACTACATTATCCGCTTGTGTTCGAGGGGATTAATTTGTTCTGAGTGCAGATAGATTATATGCAGTGTTGGGGAAGCTACTTTGAAAGCATACATAGCTTTGCAAGCTACCAATTACTTCTCACTGGAAGAAGTTGAACTACAGGACAGCTACCCTAGGTAGGAATCTAGTTTGGTGAATTAACAACAACTAAAAGAAGACCAAATTACCAATGTACATAGATTATAACAAAATTCACATACCAGCAAAATATGCCATTCAATTGAGTGTGCTGCAGAAAGTACCAGCTTGTTCACGGGTCATACATAAACCCAAAACATTAAATACCCCACTATTCATGGGAAAATGCAAGGAATGTAAGCTTTGACTTTGCATACAAAATCAGACACCTGCCTGTCTTCCAGAAACTAGAGTCCAGGTGGGTGTATTGCACCAAGCATGATTACTCAGTTAGCCAGGTCACTTCTAAAATAACATGCAAACAATCTTCTCATAACGTTGGTTAATAAATAACAATAATCAATCCTTATGACTAATTGACACCTAATCTATTCAAGTTTAGGTTAACTGATTCAGATTCAAAACATTAAATCGAAAGGCAAATATGTTTCACGGGTGAGCTGACAATTCAGCTTCCTGTGATACCCCTGATACCTAAACCACAGAGATAGAGAACTTGTTCCCCTGATACCTGAACCACAGAGATAGAGAACTTGTTCCCCTGATACCTAAACCACAGAGATAGAGAACTTGTTCCCCTGATACCTAAACCACAGAGATAGAGAACTTGTTCCCCTGATACCTAAACCACAGAGATAGAGAACTTGTTCTCTCTCTCTATGACCTAAACCTCCCCCAAATAAAACAATCCCTTCTGGGATTTTACCATCTAGGATAAAATTGCACGGAACGTTGTATTTTGTTATAAACAAATATGGATTTTGTATTATCCGACAATAGTTTCAGTAGTTATCTACACAAAAAAGGCAAAGTAATTTAACTGCTGGAATCACTATGCAAATATGTAGTTTAACTACCAGCAAGCTACTGCAAAATGTAGTTAAATTATTGTAGTTCACTACTCCCAAACACTGATTATACCTTGTAAAAAAAAAAGTATTTTATAAATTATGAAGTGTAAACATAAACAAAACATTTTATTGACTTCAAGCGACAGAAAAATAAAGCGTAACTACTAAAAATTCATAATTTGAGAGTCAATACATTCATCTAACCCTTTATTTCGATTTTATTTGCCGGGACAATAACTGTAAAACGTTGCCATGTGGGGCTTGCTGTCAGCGGGGCTAATAATAATATGGATGAGCATAGGCTAACTTGAATTCTAAAGCCATTGTGTAAAACTAATCAATACCTTTAATACAATGTCAAATGATTTGTTTCAACATAATTGCACATTGAAACTTGACTCACCCTTCAGAGAGATTGTGAAAGACGCATTTGTACTCAATACTCTTTAAACAAACCACTAAGGCTACTTAGAACAGATGAACGTCCCTCAAGAAGGCTGGTGTGAGAAACCACACATTCATATGAGGGGCAGTTTTCATACTTTTCAGCTGTGTATGTGAGCATGTAATGTTTCAGTTGTTTATATGAGAGTTTCATATGTGTATGTACAAGTATTTCACTTGTATGTGTATGTGCTTTTCAGTATAGTATGTGCATGAGTTTGGTTTCATATGTGTTTATGAGAGGAAAAGTACATGTATATGCATGGTAATTCTGAATAATGCCCCTCTTACATTCATTGCTGTGTTCACACAGCCTAATCATGCTCTGAGTAAGAGCAGCCTGTTTGTCTCTCACATTGTTAACAAAAAAGGCATTTGGTGGTTTTCAGACTAGAACAAAGCAGCAGCTTGTGGTCCAGGAGCTTGAGAAACGTAATCAACTTAGTGGAGTAAAGAAGTCAAACCAGCTATTGAACTTCAGAACATTTGCTATTTATACCTATTTAGTCTTTCAGTTTTTTATTTCTATGGGAAGACATGTTTTTCTCACACAGTTATGAAACTGTCTGGCCACCGGTAGAGGATAAATTGATATAAACAGAATTCATGGCATGTTAATATGCGAGCCAGAGACCTTAGAAGTAGGACAACCTCTGTAAAATCTACTTTTACATGTAGAACGCAATTTTGAGATAATATCAACCGTGTCAAAGGCTCACAATTAACTTCCATGACATGTAATTTGGCATGGCCTATCTTTGTGTTGTTCAAAATAAGAATCTACTTGAAACCCAAGAGACCACATCCATTATGCTCATGAGTAGGAGGTGAACAACACGCCCTCCCTCACACAACTTATTGTGAGGCAGAGGAAAAAAACACCTGTTGCCGAAACCAGTGAAGCTTACAATTTAATTTTATCAGACTGAAAACAATCACTCATTAGGTAGGGGAATGATGATGGAACCCAGTCAGCTGTGACGCTTTGCATTCTGGGGCGAATACATAACAAGAGGCCTCTTTTTACTCAAGGGATGGACCTAGTCAGCCAAATCCTGTCGCAGACGCAACACAAGTCATTGAAAGCTAATGTCATGGTTCTTAACCTTTTTAATACCAATTCAAATTGGACAAGGCACATGTGTCCCTTTATATATTTCCCAATTGATAAAGGCACCATGTCAAAACATGCCCCCCCCCCCCTCCCTTATTTAATAAATAAATTAAGAAATTGAACATGATGAAACTTAAAACACGTTAACTACAACGTATGTACTGTGGCTTTACAATGTTTTCTACTGACCATTTGGCCACAGTTTTGACATTTCTTTCCACATGGTTCATTAACATTGTATTATTCTAGACACATTCTCCAACAACTCCTCTGTCCTTGGTGGTTCTTTTTCAAACCAACATAGCACCTCTAAGATTTCACATCACACATACATGAAGAAAACATCCGTGAGGGAAATTGACTCAAAATGTCAATTCATTAAACTTTGAAATTATAACATATTTACAAGGATTTTCTAAATGTTTTATCTCTCGTTTGTATTTTATACTTTTAATGGCATACCCTCGGGCAGCCATGCCATTTCCTGTACATCCACAACTGTAGGCTCTTTTCAAATATCTATGATACCAATTGCAGACATCACTCTTCTCCCCAAAATCCATTGTATTTGCAATTGTTTTAGAGGATCATTACAAAAAAGAGACTGCATAGAGTGCACTGTGGTAAATTGAAAGTGTAATTTCCTACATTATGGGACCCAGCGGTGGGGATGCTATTGCCTCGTCTCTTCGTCGAGTAAATGCAAAAATAAAAACGGACTCCCCATTTCAACAAATATTTGATGGGAATAATACTGGGAAAAAGGCATTTGCCCGAGGTTAGGGAGGCCTCATTGGGTACACTGTTTAGAAAAAGGATAGTGAAGCCATTTGGTTTGATTGCCTCTCCCTATTTTAGGTTTCCATGCTTCTAATCCCCAAATGAATGGGAAAATAATGTACGGTTTAAAGTTAGTTTTACTGACAGTGTATTCAAGCTGCACTTTGTGTCGTGTTTTTTTTACATTAATCTCGGAAGGTAACAAAACTGTTCAAAACGATTGTTTTAGTATATGTATTAGGTTAGTCCAAAAGGCCTATTTCATAGCCTGTTCCTTTTAATGTGTAGTAACTGGAAAACTTTTATTTTCATTCTGCAAATCTGAGCTGTAACATAGGATTTCATAGTGGTCAGCTTATATGAACAATTCATTATGTACGCAAATAATTTTAATGGTGGCTACTAAAGCCAAGCTCATGCTCCAAATGAATTATTTTATTAATTCAGTATTCTCCTGGAATTGCCCGATTCAATGTTCAAGCATGATTTCACAAGTTTCTATTTACACAACTAATTTTAACATTCTAAAGTAATTTACACACACAACCAACCGTTCAAACTATAAACATGTGGTTTGTGTTAATTCCTCTGCAAATGGCGGCTGTCTAATAACATTCAGATTAGGAGTTTCCTTTTGTTTTGAGAGTGAATTAGACTAAGCTAATAAATATAATTGAAAGTCCAATTCATTTGATACTTTCCTTAAAAACACAAACATCCTAGCTGACAGATTTAGCCATTATTTACTTTATGAAGGCTTAGCTCATTTCCTGTGACATAGGCTGCTTTCTTTCTAGTGCTATGGCCATGAACATTTCTCATTCCAATAGTCATGACAATTAGGATCTTAGCGGCAGTTCCAAAGACAGTGAGCTTTCATGAATGTGATCGGCAACCCTGGTCCAATTTTAGTTTGAACTTGA
This sequence comes from Galaxias olidus, assembly GCA_026901105.3. Lineage (NCBI taxonomy): Eukaryota > Metazoa > Chordata > Actinopteri > Galaxiiformes > Galaxiidae > Galaxias > Galaxias olidus. The sequence continues at coordinate 17,573 of JAPMUY010010233.1, forward strand.
AGGAAATTGGATGAGCATTAGTTGTGAGCTAAATTAAAATACTTTTAGATTACTTTCCACTGAACAAGACTAAACACTGAACAGTCGAGGTAAATGTTAGGTATACAATTTGTTAACACTAAATATGTAACATTCCATGTAGCTGTTCAGTATGCAATTTGTTCAAACATGCCTTATTTTTTTATTTAGCGGTCTCATTTTCCCATTTCATGCCCATTACAATGTCCTTAAAGCCAGGCTGACGATTTGTAATATGGGCATTACCCTTTCCTTTCTGCTTCACCCTGTGAAAATAATAGCTGTGCTGACTGATGGAGAGGGCCAGTCTGCATAGAACAATATTTGGTTAACAGGCCCTTTTTGAGAAAGAGCAAGTCTGATTAGTCGGCACACGCAGACACGGAGGAAGTGGTTTCAGGAACAGGTGCAATCCTACAGCTTGAATCTTGTCTCCGATCATTATACAAATTTTATTGACAAATATTTGACAATGTGTTTCTTAATCAAATTTGCTAGACTCTGAAATGAACCAACGGATTGGATTTAGAAGTCATTCAGAACAAAAATAAGGTTGCTAACAAAGACTCTGGCAAAATAAGACAAATGCGCAGTCCTTGTCTGGGGGAGTCTTTGTTTGGAGGGGGTCGTCTGGACCTTGACTATTGTCTAGTATTTCCTTCTCTCCTCGTTTAAATTCTCTGCTTGTGGCATTGTCTGCTGACTTACTCCTTCTCCCCACGTGTCCCAATCCTATCTCCCCTATCTCTGTCATCCCCTCTACCCCTGAGGCATGGAGGAGGTGGTGGACCCCATCTAGGGGCCAAAACCATTCTAACATGCTCCACCATCGTCTCTCACCTGTCAATGAGGACATTGTCAGAGGGTGGCTCTGGAACTGCCAATCAGTGGTACGGAAAGCCGACTTCATCTCAGCCCATGCCTCCACGCTCTCTCTGCACTTCCTTGCACTCACAGACACCTGGATCACCCCTCAGGACACCGCTGCTCCAGCAGCCCTCTCTGCAGCCTACTCCTTCCCCCTCTCTCCCCGGACCTTGGGGTGTAACGGAGAAACCGGCCTCCTTGCCACAATTCTCTGCCACCGCATTTGAATTCCATGCTGTCACTATCACATATCCTGTTCACATTCACTTTGTTGTTCTCTACTGCCCACCTAGCTCACTTGGCATCTTCCTGGATAAACTCTACTCTCTTGTCCCACTTCCCAGTAGATGGCCAGTCGCTGATTCCCCTTGGTGACTTCTTCAACGTCTCCACAGACAAGTTTGCATCCTCTGGGTTTCTCACGCTCTTATCCTTTTTCCCTAACACCCTCCCCATCCCCTCCAACTCACAAGGCTGGCAATCAGCTTGATCGCGTACTGACCATTACTTTGCTTCTTATTCCCTTCCCCTGTCTCCTGTACACAACACCACAACCAACCCTCACTCACACAGTCACTACTCGCCAGAACACCAGCTCTCTGGCTCCCTCTGCCCTCTCATCCTCCGTCTTGGCGTCCCTCCCTTCGGTCGACTTCTTTAACCTACTCTCCCCCAACACTGCCACCAAGACTTTCCTCTCCACCGTGACCAGGTCCCTGGACTCCCTTCAACCTCTCACCACCAGACCAGCTTGAACTACACCGCCCCCCTGTTCCATGGCTGTCTGATGCAGTGAGCACGGCTAGGATGTCACTACGAGCAGCAGAGAGGCTATGGGCGAAATCCTCTGACTATCAGCACCTAAGTATCTTTCAATCTCTCCTCACTAAATTCTCATCTTCTGTTTCGGCCTCGAAAGCCTCTTTCTACCAATCCAAATTCTCAGAGTATGCCACTAACCCCAGAAAACTGTTTGCCACCTTCTCCTCAATCCTTAACCCACCAACCCCAACTCACCACCTGTCCACTCGACCCCATCCCTACTAACATTCTAAATTCTATCTCCAGGGACCTTCTCCCGTTCTTCACCCTTAACACATGCCTGGTCAACGGGTATTCCCTAGCTGCCTTAAAAATAGCTAAAGTCACACCCCTTCTCAAAAAATCCTCTCTTTACCCATCTGATGTTAACAACTACGGGCCTGTTTCTCTTCTCCCCTACCTGTCCAAAACCCTTGAATGAGTTATACCCAACCAACCTTATTCCTATCTCAAGCAGAACAACCTCTGAGAGCCGCACCAGTAAGGCGGGCCACTCAACGGAGACCGCCCTTCTTGCGGTTACGGGGGTACTCCTTCTCCTCTGTTCTCATTCTCCTTGACCTCTCTGCTGCTTTTGACACTGTGAACCACCAGACTGTCCTCCTTACCCATGAAGACCTGGGCATCTTGGGGTCTGTGCTCTCCATACTTGCATCTTACCTGACGGGCCGATCATACCAAGTAGCTTGGAGAGGGTTGGTCTCAAAACTGTGCAGCGGCTAGACAGGGGTCCCTCAGGGCTCACTCCTGGGCCCTCTCCTGTTCTCTCTATATACAAAGTCACTGGGCTCAGTCATGGCCTGTCCTATCACTGCTACGCGGATGACACTCAACTAATATTCTCCTTCCCTCCCTCTGACACCCAGGTGGTGCAAAGCAAATCGGCATGCCTGGCTGATATCTCAGCGTGGATGGCAGCTCATCACCTGAAGCTCAAGCCTGACAAAACAGAACTCCTTTTCAACCCCAGGAAGTCCAGCCCGATGACTATAGTAAAGCATTTAGTCAGTACAGAATTTTTTGTTGTTGATCAAATGATCTGTTTTAAATAACTTTGAAATGAATTACACAACCACTCCTTACCTAATGTATTAGACAGAATGGTTAAACGCTATGTGGGTGCAATGACTGGGCCCTTTACCTGTTCCAATTTTCTATATACAAAATGGTATTTGGGATGCTTTAATTTTACATGTTACATGTTAGTAAGTATGAAGGCCCATCATTGAATACCAGTAAAAATACAGGAGTATCAAGGTGATGGTTGACGTTAACGTGGTATTGTATAATGCCACTTTGTGATTGGGACAGATTAAACAAAAACCAAAGATCTTTGGTGTATACATTTACTACAAAACTCTGAACTGCTGCATTTTTTCCAACATACCTGTAACAAAATGATATGTAGACCAAAATCAAATCCATCTTTAACCTCTTCTAAACATTTTCAATATTGTCAATGCCCCAAGGTTCCCTTAGAAAAACCTTCTCTACCTCTTTCATTTCCTATTCAATGTGAATACTGTGCACATACTTACACTGGTAGAAAAGATTCATTGTTGCTGAATAAAGAAGTTGTCTCAATCGGTGGTTAGAATCCAAAGTGAAGAGCGCTCAAGCCAAAGCAATCAGTCCACTGACCAGTAGGTGGATTATAAAGGTGCTATTAATGGGATTATGTAACGTAAACTCACTTAAAAATCTGCTCCAGACGTTTAAAAAAAAAAAAAAAAACTTTTGTGAAAAATCAAGGGAATATTGCAGGCAGGTCTTTAGATCTTCTTGATGTGAGGTCTTCGTTTCCAAAATTTTCACTGTCAGGGTTCAAAAAGTTGTTCCGTTAGAAAAATATTTGCTCTCTTTAATATAATGTTTAGAAATATGTGGTCGTCTACCTAATTTTGGGGTTAAAGGACCTCTGGTAATTTTGTAGGGCTGTGGCAGTGCTCCTCTTGTTCCTCCCCGCACAAACTCTGGAGACTGTGCTGGGAGATACAGTAAACCTTACGACGACAAGTACGGATGTGCCCTCCTGGAGGAGCTGGACTACCTGTGCAACCTGAATGGGCTGCAGGTATCGCCTCATGCTACCAGGAACGACAAGAGCACTAGCAAAAAGTCAAAACTTTCAGTCTGGAAGGATCAGGAGAGAGAAATGGTCGGTGGCCATCACCTTTTAAAACTATTCTCTTTTTGGGGCTTATCTTGCTGTTGCCTCTCCTGTCCACCTGTTGTCGCCTTCATTTGCACCAAAACAGGTGAAATCAATTCACAATCACTTATGCTTCCTAACTGGACAGGTCGATATCCCAGAGGTTTAATTGACTGGGTGTTATACTGTGATGATTGAGTGTTCTCTTAATTTTTTTGAGCAGTGCAATTATCTCTTGCTGTAACGACCTGGCCAAGTAGCAGCCAGCATGACAAACAACAACACAATACATGCATGTGGATTACATTTTAAATCATGCAACAGAGCATTATCAAATACTTATGTCACATAATACATGGACCAAGTGAAGTAAAATGTTTCATACAAAGTCTTAATATTCCCACACACTTTGAAGTTTAAGTAGAATATTTTAAATGTTTTATAAAATGACTGGAACCCACTTCCTTTGCAAAGATAATGATAACATTATGCTGTAGTTGGCTTCAACATTCTTATTAGGACTTAAGTTGATTTTACTGTATATTCATAGGTAGATAGCTTTTGATTGGCTTGTTCAGATTATACCGCCAGGAAAGGTCAATTATGAAGGTCCCAACCTACACATTCAACACGCTATGCTTGAAGCAATTCTTTACTAAAATAGCTAAGAGAGTGCTATGCCTCTGTTGTCAAATCTGCTGGCAAGAAAGCACTTAAATCAATTATTTGTCAGCAATATTTGATGAGCAGAGAACAAACAACAGCTGCACCACTGAGGAGTAACACCCGTGGAGCCTGGAATAAGTGTTAACATACCCGCACCAGAGCACTAACCTCCTGGGCCTTTTAGCAGGTTCATGTCCTGGCAAACACATTGCTTCACTCACTGAAACTCCATGGATCAAATTATTTCAATAAAAGAAAGATAATAATGGCCTCCTTTTATTTATTTATATTAAAAAAATTAAAGGAGGCCTTTATTATGTTTCTAGTTGTGTATATATACACACACACACACACACACACACACACACATATTTCATTTATATCGTGCTTTTTTAAAACTCAAAGATGTTTGCAAATACAATTTTACAAAGCCACATTCCATGCTATTGGATTACTTTCAATGACCCTCCCTGTTAATGTATATGAGAAATACCAAGGTGACAAAGTAAAGTGTAAATGTCTAACAGTTCAGTGTTGTTCCACAGGATAAACGGAAGATTTTGTTTAAAGGTCAGCTATTGTAAATGCATGACTTAGCCTGTGTCTTTTTCAATAAACCGGAAACAACCAGGTTTTCAACATCAAACCTCAAACTTCCACCAACAAAGTGTTGTTTACTTGCTGACGCACTGTCGATGGTAGGGGGGGTACTAACTGCAGTACACCCACAGCTACTTAATCACTGTTTTTGTATACCAAGTGTATATTCTCATATCCAATTTGCATCTCTGACATCTCCATAAAGTCTGTAATATCTGCCATAAGCAAACTGTTAATTCATTCCAATTTTGTACTCCCTTTTTTCAAGAGGGAGCCAATTTGTTTTTTGGCCCCCTTAGCTTCCTAAACCTGCTATTTAACACTCATTTTTGCAAAGTAAACAGCCTGAACAATGGATAATCAGAGAGGGGAATGATGGAAAGAGAGTGGCAGATGCGCCTCTGCATTGCAGATATCTGCTGCCTCTGCTCCAAATCAATCGGCAATTAGCACCGTTTCACTGCAGCTGTTTGGCCCCGATTTACTTTGTTAGAGTGTTCCCTTTTCTCAACACACGGAGGGTAATTGCAAAAACCTCTAAGGCCTCAAAGTGAATGCGAGGAGAAGGTTTACTGTAAAAACACTCTCTGAATTGCAAATAAGTTTCTTCAGATTAACTTTTGTACAACACTAATCTTTTTTTACAGTTCTTTTTTAATCTACTACTATATTGTGTGCAGCTGTTCCTCAGTCGGTTCTCAAATTGTTTTATACTTTAGCACTCACAGGAAGTTACTGTAATATTTAGTCTGAGTGTTGATGTATCAGGGTTACTGTCATGTGTATGTATTTTGATAATACACAGGAGAATCACAGTATTTTCTTTCAGGTATACGTTTTTAAAATAAAACCACTACTGTCTTAACAACAGTGTTTGTTTTCTTTGACTAAAAAGCCAAAACAGTGGCATAGGATGGTACTGCTACTAAATTAGATTTAAAAACATTATATTTGTGGAAACTCAAAACCTCCATATTCTGCTGATACATATTACGTGGCAAAATCCTCCTTGCACTCTGATAACGGGTAGATGTTGCATTTGTTGTAGAGCATCGTGTAAAATTTGAGGCTTATGCAGTATGTCATTTTTGCGCGGTTTTAAAATATAATATAATGATAATGTAATAATATAATGTAAAAAATTATATTAATGCTAATTTATTTTTTAATCACCTCTGGCATCCAAATGAGAAAAACAGTGTATTGTAAGTGAAAGACAAGTACGTTTCTCTTGTCAGTAACAATGTTAAATCTTGAATAAAGGAAGAAAAACTTTTTTAAGAAATACCGGACAACCTAACTGGCTCAACAGTCTACAATTATTAATTGTAATATTTATTTGTCTTTTATTTAACCAGGTGAGCCGTTGAGAAAGGCGTCTCCTTTACAAGGGAGCCCTGTTCAAGAGGAAGACACCAGCATGAAACATTTAAAAAAAAACAGCAGAGTCAAGAGTCACACACACGCCATCAGAAATTTTTTTTGGTTTCTATGGAAACCCTTTTCCTTTTCGGACACTTTCATACTTGACGAGATGTATTAAGCTTGTGCTTTACTATTTGCAGTAAAAAGACCTTGACTTATTAACACCTATTATAAAGGACTATTGAAGAACTTGTATTTGGCTCCAGGCTAAATATATATCAATGATTGATGCTCTCTAATACAAGTGACTGAGACATTGGGTTACCCTGGTTACAGCACAGTTGTGACCATGCAAACACACTCACACAAACACACACACACACACATGCACACACTCACTTCCCGTCATCTATAGAAAGTATATGTGAGCCATTTGTCATTTGTAACACTATAAAAATTCCTCAGGCAATTTCAAGGATATCAGTTTACCAGTCATTGCAATTGAACAGGTTCATCCCTCCACAATGCAGACCATCTATAAGACTTGCAAGGCAAGTATTGACCTCTAGACAATCGTCATTATCACTGTAACACCCCTAACATCTACCTAGAGCTTCCAAGTTCTGTCTTGTTTTTGTATATTTATTATCAAAGAAAAACCTCTCTTGAATTAGAAAAGACTAAGATTTTAATGAAATAATCCACATTTCAAGTATTGTCATTATTGGACAGAACAGTATAAGGCATTGTTTTGAGTCCAAATGAGGCGATGCCTCGGAAGAGCTAGTTCAGGCAGGCAACTCAGACGCAGCATTTATCCACGTCACATCCATCAACCAGTCGCATACGCTCAATAGTTTAACGCGGCCTACTAAACCGCAGTCACTCACCACACTTGCTCCTACAACTGCTCGCTCACTGCTGCACCACACCGGCTCTTGGTACTGCCCATCTCCACCCCGGCTTCCACATGTTTATGGGTCTGTTGCACAGTCTTCGATTCTGCTTCCTACCAGTGGTTGTTCACTTAGCATTCGTATAAGACCCCGTGCGGGGAAGCAATCAGAGTACTTCAATGTATTGCCATGTATTGCAATAAATTGTAAAACCTATCGTAAGTTGTCCTGACTGAACTAGATTTACTAATATATTCTAAACAATTTCACCTCGCTGTAAAGACTGTTTTAGGTTTGCCGACCTACTTAACAAATCTTAAACATCCTTTTTCCAAATCAAAAAACTGTGGCACATGTATGTGGAGAACTGGGAAAAGAAAATGGGGGTGTCACTGAGCACACATGAGAAGGTCAAAGTAACATGAAGTTAAGAGCATAACACACAGCCATTTTCATTATTTTTACTACACATTTCAAGTTTGATTTGTAGCTTCAAGACGCACAGCATTTCTTAAAATAGTTAAATAAATCACCTGTGTCAGCACTATTTATTGCCTATGTGGACATACTGTATGCAATCATGATCTCATTGCTCAAAAAACAATGCTTTCTTCACTCTCCGTTTGATTTACATTTGGCAGGCGGATTGGTAAAAAAAAAAAAAAAGGATGATTGCAAAGAAATTACTGTATGTTTCCCCAATACCTCCAATACGCACATTTCCTGCAGCTCAATTATAAACGCAATATCTGAAATTCAAAACCCTTATCAGTACAAAATTAAATGAAGTTCTCACAAGATAGATATTAAGTCATCTGACTGTCAGTACACTGTTGATTTTATCTGGCAGGCAGAAGTTTACTTTGATCTATTCCTATCTTTCTCCACGTCCTTTCATATTAACTGTAGTTTACAAAAAGGTCTCGAGTTGGCCTAGATGCCAAATCATCGACGCTACACTATGGGTAACAACCAAAGGTGTAAAGGTCTAATTATGCATTACATTAGTACACTGTCTGAAATGATAAGTAAGTTATGAGTCATGCTTATAACAGTAGTAAATAAAGACAATCTTATTATAGTTAAGATTAGTCAACCTTATGCCAACTTCCTTCCAGTTTGAAAAGGGTTGGGTTTGGATAGTACTTGTTTACTGAAAGGGCTTTGATCATAGGAGAAATGTTGTCCTAGCTTGTTGCTTTTTATTTGGGAAAAATGCACTGAAGATGAACAAACACACTGTCTGCTGAGATTTATGACTTCAAATTATGGCTGAAGCTTTTTCTTACTACTGTTGATGGCACCTGTGGAGGAAAGTGATAGCAAGTTTTCAGAAAGCAAAGTAGCTGTGCCTGTGACCTATCGCCTTGTCTTCTAGCTGCAGGGATCAATTAGTCTTTCTTGTGTATTAACAGAGAGCCGAGAGAATAGCCGGGACATATCTACTATTGTGTGATTTATATCGATGGTTCTATTGTGCCACGCGTTGTTGTTGCTAAGATCTATGGAGGAACCACCAAAAGTAGTGCCGCTTCTCTCGTGGCTCATTTGCTGTGGAGCAAAATACAAGCTAGCAATGTCTGATTTGAAAATGTTTGCATTGTCTTTATGAGTATAAGTAAAAGAGAGACAAAAGTAAGAATGAAAGAGACGAAGAAGCACTCACAGAAAAAACGATAATTGTATGGTTTTCTCCTTGATTGTTTATGTCCCTTTAGGAAATCCTCACAGATATCGCATCATGCATTACCTTGTTTATTTCAATGGAAGATGCTCATTCTAAACCATAACCGGCTCCATGGTGTGAACTTAACAAGCAATGGCTTCACTTCAGGCGACCCTGAGGCTATTAGGCAAAATACAGCAGGAGCAAGAGAAACATTGTATGGTGAACTTTCATGAACATAAAGTGTAATAAGAGCTATTTAGTCTATTTCACTTATTTGTGTCACTTTGGTGATAATTTTCCCATTGTGTCAGAAGGAGAAATGTTAATTGACAGATCATGCTGATATTAGTCGTAAAAGGTTAGCCAAAGCAATTCAAGTGCAATTTAGTATCTCACAGGTTCTTTGAAAAAGAAAAAGTTGCTCCTGTCTATAATAAAAATAAAACATGAGTTCCATTCAGCGTTTAGAGAATATACTCCTCAAAAAGAAGCAATTAGATTGAATGATCCATCCTCGCTAGCTAGTCACTATAACAATACTGGCAACATTTTGTATGACTTTGTGTGCTATCAAATTCTCCTGATGTCCCCTCCTGTTGAGATGAGAGTGAGGATACGAGGCCCAGCTTTTCATTGTGCTTTCCCAGCGGTCCATGCCTGCCTGCAGCTGTGAGGGGTCATGGTTTGGCTGTAAGAATGGTGATCCTTGGTATGCAATGAGAACGGGTTCCTTTCTGAAGACCAATTTCTTCATCTGGTTCCAGTTAAAGCCAGGGCCTGGGGCTTGTTTGAACACCACAACGGATAGAGTTTTATTACTTCCCATGACATATGTCCTCAGAATCTATGTAGCTGTCTACACTGGTTTAAAATGATGATTTCATAATTGTTCAAAATTGTCCAATAGTTCTGATTTGACAATATTGAATATCTACTTTTTCATCTATTATAGAATATGATATACATATAGATTTTAACAAAATTTGAATGACATGATTTTACCAATGGGTAATTACACGTGTTTAAGCAGGACCTTTACCCTGAATGATTTCTTCACTCCAAGATGAATGCTGAGAACATTTAACCCCAATACAGTGTTGCAGATAGCTTCCTAAGTCCCAAGTCCCCAGTAATTTCTGTCCTGAAGCCAGCTTTAAATAATAAAACTTTAATGTTACATTTTCATTGGTTGGTATTTAAGTAAAACAGTACATGTAGAGATCAGAGTATGCTTTCCAACATAATGTAATACCCCAAGTAGATAACTATTAGCTCTGGGATTTTCTTTCTGCAAAATATGTTCAATAAAATCCTAAAAATGTAATCTTCTCCTTCTGCCTCATTAAAAAATCCTGAATCTGAGTCGCCCTACCCCCTTCTATTCAAATACCCGCCTAGCCCCCGCCTGCCCGCCTTCTCCTCTGGACAGAAATGCTGAAGCAGGTGCACGAAATGATATGTAGAGTCACCCCGCCCATGAACGAGATTGGTTACTTAAGAATGTGTGACATCACAAATCTGGCTTGTCTGAACTCGCCCGTTTGAGACTGTCCTTGGTGCAGTGCAGTTTCAAAGTGGAAATGCTCAGCCATGGTGTTGGCTACTTATCTTGCTCCTGATATGTCTTGTTGCACAAGAAAAGCACTGCAAGGACATGATAACAACGTTAAAAAACAGATTTTACGGAAAAAGATGGGAGGGAAAATGTAAATAGCTAATAAGCAGCTTCCAAATTCATGCAGCAAGTCCTGTCATGCTTGACTGCTGTGCGCATGCAATATCCTCTCTCCCTCGGCTACGGGACAACAGCCAGTATTTCTCTTCCTGGGGCATATAAACATAAGACAGCAGAGGTCACCATGCTGAACGATAAAATTCAGCTCAGACACCCCTGCCAGATTCCTCTCTTAAACTCTGATTACTATCTTTCTGTGTTCACACCTCTCATGTGCTAGTATGTTTGGCGTCATACGAAGTGGATTATCTAGGCTGCAAAATAACTGTAGAAAGAAAACTGATTGTCTTCAATTAATTTGAAGAAACACTTTTTCATCGGATGGACTTATTTGGCAGTCCACAAATAATTTTCTACAGTTCTAATTAAACAAATCCACCAAAATTAAGGGCTAGGCCATTGTTTATACAGAACACATAACAAAGTTGCATGGTTGATAAAATATTAATTGAATCTTATCATGCCTTTGTGTTGTTATTAAACCAGACTTTTGTTGTTAATGTGTTTATGTCATCTGCCAAATGCAGTCAACAACCATCTCTTACTAAAAAGATGATTGCATTTTATGGAAGTTTGCTCTCATCAAATGTGCTTTATTAAGTATGCTCATTCCCTGTCATCATAACAGAGTGCATTGTGGATCTTCACCCCCTGCTGGGAAGATTGTATTCTCACAGCCGGGGGTTGCCATTCTCTACAAGTTCTAGAAATTGAAACCATTACACCTCTATTTTGTGATTCATGTTTGCTAATGGTTGAGGGATATCCCATTTTCTGTAGATTTAAAGTTGATGTTTCCCTTAAGCGACTTTGTCATCTGTTTTTATGATTTGTGACGTCTATAGTTTCTTAAGTGTAATGTTTTCTGCAAGCAAACCAAATGGCATACTGAAATCCATAAGTGATACAAAGTGAGTTGGGAAAACCAGTGGATTAACAGGCAAATATGTTTAGTAAAAAAAATGAATGTTTCAGTGCTGCCTGCAAAAGTACTCCCTTTGTTATTTGTTCAGTTCAGAATGTGTCTGTATACTTTTTTCCTTACTAAACTGAATATAATTTTACTCACATGGGGGAGAAATGGCTTTTTCCATCTCACTAGGTTTGTGAGTTAGATTTCCTTAGTTGGCCAGCAGAGGGGCTCCCCTGCTGTTAGGTGGACAGGCCCATATTGATGAGAATGTAAAATAGGGTCTGATGTTTCTCATTTCTGACAAGACCACAAGCTGCACCTGCATGTTCGATGTGTTTCAGTAATTGAGGAATTGTTGATACAGGAATAAAACCAACAGCATTATGAGTTACAAAATATTATAGGGATACAGGCCTAAAATAAGATAATGGATTCAGTTAAGTTTGTTGACACATTGCCTTAAAGTTGGACCTCAGATCTGTGCGCCTTTAGTGTGAATAGCTCTCAGGAGTTAAAATGCCAAAATAGTATTGGGAAGCTTTTCTTTGTACTTCCCCTGCACTTTAAATCAAGGCCAATAAGTATGTTGAGTGCTGTCATTTTGACAGACTGTAGGTAGACAACCCACACCAACTACAAAAATAACATAATTCATGCAATCCAGGTAGACAATTAGACTGAATTATAACAATTATAATCAGAGAGTGGGTTTGGGTGTTGTTTTTCCCACAACCTTGTGTACACTCTTGAAAAATATTGTCTCCTGCAAGGTAAAAGGGCTGCCACCCCCTCGTCCTCCCAATGTAGGTGTTTCCTTAGCAGCATGTGCTGTGGCAAAAACACATGGCGTAAAATGTCACATTTTGAGACTGTGAGCAAACAAAGTAAGGCAAATATACTTTAGTTTTCCCCTAGGAATCTATATATATATATATATAATGGGTATATTTTGAAGTCAGACCAATAAAATAATTTTCTTCGGTTATCATCTGAAAGTTGTCACCATAAAATATCGAACTATATTCCCATAATAAACTCTACATACTTATCCGAGAAACAAGAGGATGCTTCAAAATGTCTCTTGAACCTTTTTTAAAAGGTCAGTTACAATACTTGTTCTGGGACTAGCTTCAAGCCTACGCGTCACCTAGGCACCTCAGAAAAGCTTGTTTCAGATTTTATTACCCTCCAGCACAATGCCAAGCCTTTGGTTTTCCAGCTCTATGGCTTCTTCCATTACGTAAGTGGGCCCCTGCTGTAGCAGCCAAGGCCAGGGCAGTGTGGTCGAGCCCTAATCGTCCTCATATAACCAGTGCTATGATGTCAGCATAATCACATTGTTTGTATAGTAACTCCGTCTGAACGAGCCATCTGTTTATGTGCAGTACTTCCCTGTTACGGGCCTGGATGTGAGAAAATGAATGATTGCTTACATTTTGCCTCGCACTGAACTTGTTGAACCTTCACAGCGGCCACATTCGAACTTCACTTCCTGTATGTTTATTCCTAAAGACCGTAGGCAAATCTGTGGAGGTGTGACCTATCACTATAGTATAGTGTAGTATAGTATAGTATAGTATATAGTATGACACATTAGTTGTGGTCTCAACATAATATTACAAATTCAAAGTGTGTGCAGAGGTCTATGCCAAATTGCACAAACTTTGAACAGAAATAATGCAATACAACTGGACGATTACACTATTGGAATAGAAAAAGAAATGGAAATTAAGTCTTAAAATACAAACAACGGTCCCACATTAACCATCTCAAATGTGTGATAATGTGTCTTGCAATACGCAAAGCCACTTATGAGAAAAAGACAAACGTCCTGCAAAGAATGCGAAGATTGGAGGCAATACTTTCATTCCGTTGGTTTATCGGCTCAATAGCCACTCACTTCTTCCTGTGCTAAATGTCCCAATGATTTGCTCTAGTCCCGCCAGCACCTGAAACAATTCATTAAAAATGAATGATGAGAAAGCAAAAGCCTTTGAGGGGAGAGAGAGATGAGAGAAAGATATCAAACGTTAGTAAAGTCTGTTTTTTGTTCTTCAGTGAAGCCTTAACAGTTCATATTATTATATTATGACTATTACTAAATAAACTGGTTCTGGTATGACGTATATAGTTCTTCTCAAATAAAACACATTTCATATAAAATATCATAATGTTTGGTATTGTAAATTGAACAAACTGTACTCACACAATTTATTATACTAAAATATTTTGATGCAGAGTGAAATTGATGCATCTGAACGTGCCAAGCAAAGCTGGTTTTACCTAGCTGTATTTTTGGGGGGACCTGTCCCAAGACATTTTCAGAATGTCATTTAGAAACCATAACCTCACTCTCTGAGAAAGTGAGGTTATGGTTTTTCTAAATGACATTATTTTCTCCAATTAGTTCATAATTTCCCTTTTTGGTCAAACTCTTAATAGCAGATGGTTCCAGTATGTCTCTCAATGCATATGCGCCATTTAAAACCACTGTGGTTTCTATAAATTTGGGTTGACTCATAATTATTATTCCAGGGTGCATAGGTACAGCATTTAGGTTCCCAAACGTTTTCCGAGAGAATGAATCATGCAAAAAAATCACTGTGGTTTTGGGTAGTTTTAAAGTCGTCATTCCATGTCAAGCTCCTGAGCTTGATGCAGCAAAAAGTGAAAATGGCAGCTGAAATGTCCCCTGTTTTTAAATGTCTTGTAAATATTATACAAAGAACAATAGTGATCAATGTCACTCATTAAGTCAAGCACATGTGATATACTATCACAGGCCATCTAGTTTCTCTGCTTAGGCAAACGTCTCTCCAAAGGCAATATGTTTTCAGGTTGTCAAACCTCTGAAACACAATGGTGCTAAATGCTTTTGAAACATGCATTATAATTTGTATCTATTTCTTGCTGTTTTGTTGTTTATTCCTACAATACACACCCTTATGTAGTTGCTTTATCAAATCCGCCTTTGCTTTCAATCTATGATATTTTCAATCTATAATATAATCCATAGTATAACAACCATAGCTCCAGCAAATTCTCTGCTATCTGGCAGAGCAAGTAATGAGGAGGAGAAATCAATCACCGCTATAAAAAAGGTGCCCCGTCAAAACAATGAGAATATATATTCTCCTTGCCGTAAATCAAAGTGTTTGAGGCATCCAGATTCCTTTAAATGTCTCCAACATGCACAGGCAGCGGCCTTGAATATGTGGGTACTCCGTGGAGATACGGCCTGGTTGATTTACGAGTGACTTTTCGGCTTCTATTGGAGGGGTTATGGTACTCATTTGAAAGCTAGCCTTCCTTTCGCCAGCTATAAAAATACAATAATTACTGTGTTAATTTTTGGCATTGCACAAAAGGATGTTACACCATTCTACACAACTAACAATCTACCTATCATCTCCACATTTGGTGTATCTGGACCGTTATTAAATGTGCCACATAATTGGGCATCATTAAAAGGAAGCATAAGTGCTGTAATTAATGTCACTTGTCAAGCACTAAAAGGCCTTGCAAAAGATAATGGTTCCCTGTGGCTTGGATACGGAGACCTTTGAATCTGAAGATTTTTTATCACAACTAACATCTACGGCTCATGAAGAAAGCGTGTGGACACCCAAAGATATTTTTTTTCATCTGTCCCTTAAAAAAAAACACATCATCACACGATTTGCTTTAATTTCCAGGTTGACGTGCTATAATTATCTGGACAATCAAACAATAACCGTGATGATGGTGATGGTGATTTATGTTTTCTGTGTAGTGATAGCTACGGTATCTGTGATGACTATTTCCATTGCCTCATTCCATCTATTGTTTACAATATTTACATTGTGATTAATCAACTTCATTTAGACAGGCCAAATGCACCATTCCCTATACCAATGCCCAGTGTGTGCATTTGTGAAATAATGTCAACAAGTGGACTCATAATAATGAACATTTCTGCTTTTGCAGTTTGTCACAAAATGTTGGACTGGTTTGGAACAAAAGTTGAATTGTGGCTGTCTGCCTGAATCCCATACCAATGATAGCCTCTGAAACCTTGGCTTTCCCAGCGACTTATAAAAAGTTTCCAAAATACTTTTATAGCTCGGACTAGGGCAACACTATAAACCAAGGTGGTACATTTAATACTGTTTTTTTGGAATAATGGTCCTGACATCCAAAAGCCAAGAGGCCAGTGTCAACAGGAAAACATGAATGTCGGAATGCTTGAAATAAGTCGGGAATTACTGTGTGAAGTCTGTTCCATGTGGAACAAATTTACCCCCCCCCCCCCCCCCTCCTTTTTTTTAAAGGTACAAGAGTGAAAAGAAGAATGCTTATTATTTTTGAGTCGTTCACCCTGTAATTTGGTGAGTGACATCAGACCATTTATTTAACTCCTCTTGACCCTGGTCATATCAGCTGGTTAAGGTTCAGGTTTACTTTATTTGTAGGTAGATTTGTGAAAGAGAATTGATATTGTGAGAGTCAAAAGATAAACCCAGTATTTTCTTCAATTGCAGTTGTGATAGATTATTATTGATGTCTGCTTTTCAAACTCTCTAGCATCCACCTTTATGGGATATTCCAGTCAGCACAAACCACATGAAGGAAGTAATAAATATGAATTATATTTGGGCTTTTTAACATAACTGAAACTAAACTGGATTACTTATTTAATATTTCAGGCCCACGATATTCAAAAATATATGGATAGGTTACTCCATTTACTGTATCTTGTGTTTTCCTTTCAATTATTCCGATATTTTTGTAAATATGAGACACAGTAAAATCATGTATTTAAAGTGCGCCACTGCCTCATGGGAATAAAGGGTCAACAGCCAAACAAGCCGTATGTGACCGTTCTCTCACGCTCGGTTTCTAACCTGCCTAGTTTACTTTGCCACTATTTGAGATGAATTCATCGTGAATCACGATGTGTAGTAAATCAATGGATGACCTAATACAGGATGAGGAACAGAAACATCCCCCTTGCTCCTTGAACCGTAGCACATGGAGTCTATTTCCTCTCAGTGTTTCTAATACTCGAGAGCATTAAGGCATGCAGCTATGGCAGATGTATTTCTCCCACTACTGACTCCTCTTGTGTACATTTCCTCTGCCTCCCCCTCTGTTCCTTAGGCAAAGCATGATTACCCGATTTTAATGAGATTTTTTAATGTGATTTTTTGAAATCCCCTCGAGACAATCAGACTTTCACTTATTTAAGCAGTGTGGTTAATGCTTGTGGTGTGGGACTGTATCATGGAGCACATGTTGAAGAGTTTCCTTCCCACGCTAGTGTTTCTTGTTTCTGAGGGGGGTATATCGGGGTTGATCCCCTCAACCTCTCCCTAGACGACGTCTCAGGTGCTTGGGCTCGTATAATTTCCGTTCAGCTCACTCAATATTATTCCCAAGTTTGATCGGTTAGATGGAAATAGGCACACACATACACAAACCAACACAATCTTTTTCTTATTTACCTCAATGTTGCGCTCACTTTTCCTTTGTTTACCCTCTCTACCGGCAGGCATGAGGTCACAGTACATATAGTAATGGGGCATTGTGATAAGTAGTCTTTGACCCTGCAGAAGGAAATATCCCGAAGAGTCGCTAACACAAAAAATCCTGTAGCTATTGAAATAAATAAAAAGGGACAAACTCAAGGATGAACATCGCCTGGCGATATTGATCAGGATGAAGCCCATGGCACCTGCCACCAAATTAAGTTGAACATTTTGGGATTTGGCTGGAAAGCTTCCTCTGGTCTCCCAATCCACTAAGTACCATGGACTGAACATACACACTGAACTTTCCTGACTACTGTGGCCAATCTATGAAGTGCATCAGTGTGCTTTGTTAGGCAAGCAACATGCCACCATTTAATTTATTTCCAAATAGCTAACTATAATTTATAAGGCAGATAGAAATTGGGTGGCTCGCTAAATTTGTAAAAAAAACAAAAACAAACTATGATTTACTAAGAGCACAGGTTCTGTTGTTGCACACGTGTATGTGCAACATCCAGTTGTACCGTGCTTCCTGAATGTCTTCTTAAAAGCATTCTATCAAAGCTACGTCACTGTATTACACAGCTCCATGTGATCACTAGTCATCGTGTATCTGTTTGATACTCTGCTGGACCCTTCGCCAACCTAGACTATAGGCCATGGGGTTCGAGACACATTGCTAGTTAAAGGGCTACGCAAAGGTATTTTAACTGTGGGTCAGTCAACGAATCGTTTCCTGGGAATTTTGCATTTCAAACACCACTCAAGTTTCAGCTCTCCTCTTTCTCAAGACTCCATTCCTCGACTGTGTGGTCATGGTGCGCTCCAAAGCACGCGTCACCCTGAATAACGGTGATGGTTGACAGACCCACAGCATCCTTCCACGTGCTAGGCCGAGGCTCGACAAGAACATGACCTCATAGGGCAACATGCCTGGTTTCCGCAATGAATCTAGGCCCCCTTTCAACGTTTACCTTCGCCCAGTCCCATTGCATGGATGGCAGCTGCTCTCAGTCTTTTTTGAATGGAACCCAGTGGTTTTGTGGCTGATGACGACCATATGCTTTGGCAACAATCAAAGCAATAAAAGTCACAGTATTGTAAATTTATTTTCTTGCACTACCTCGTCCATCAACTCCACAACAGTGTTTTTAAGAGACTTTTTTTTTTTTGCACAACAGCAAGTGCTGAACGTTCGCCAAAATGCAATGCTTAATATAAACTGTCGAAGTCTATTCTGAACCTGAATAAATAACAACGTTGTCAGCACTGATTCCATCAATAACCTGTTCGTTTTGCACTTATTAAGTCATATTGTATATGTTAATAAGTCATGCCCTTTTGAGGTTATTAATATTAAGGTCAGATCATCTTTAGCTACATCTTCATGTGCTATTTATTTACCACGTGATAAGAAAGAGTGGCAACGTGTCGTTATCGTTTCGAAGCAGTCGAAACAGAATATCCATGTAAATATTTTACATTCGAAAAGAGAAAGTTGGCAGGCATGTGGCTTTCAACGACATGACATTTCTATTGCCTGCCAACTTTTCAGCTGAATCCAGTTATCAGTTTGTGTATGTGGACCCATCATGTGTATAAACACGCTAACCCCATCTTGCTTGTAAATGCCTAAAGGTAATTATATATTGTTGTGCACCTTTTTGTAAAACTACAATAGAGAAAGGCATCCTACTTTTGCCATTTACCCAACAACATTATTGCTCCCTGTAATCAAACCTCAATATCAAAGACCACCAAGCTATTTCAGTATAGATGAAATGATTAATGGCTCTATTTATGTTTTCATAAACACACTATTTGTGGACACATAAATGTGTATACTGATAGCCAGTACTCCAACTGAATGTTGCCCTAAGGGACCTGTTGTGGATATGCCTTAACACTGCTCTTCTTTCAGCCGGGGGGACTTTGGGAAAACAAATTGCTGCCAGGACAGCTGAGTAGTGGCGAGAGATAGGAGAAAGTGGGCTGGCTGTGGGAAGGTGGTTTGAGAGGAGACCGAAGAAGATTGACAGGCTGACAATTAGGACCACTGGTGTTTGGGAGAAGTCAACCTCGTCTAGTTGCCACTACACTTCTGTGCGCGTGTATGTGTGGAAGACTGTAGGTAGATGGGACCTTTTGACCGTTTCTTGTGAGTGGTCCATCCTTGTATCGATTTGTGACTCCGCTACACTTCTCTCCTGAGAGAGCTGATGCCTTAGGTATGTTCAGTAGTTCACTCTGTTTGGGATCCACAGAAGGATTCCACCGGTGGCATGCACGATTCGTCATTCTCTCTAAACATATTCCCTCTATGCTCGCTAAAAGAAAATGGTCATCCAACGGCGCAGTGCGAACGTTTGGAAAGTTTTTTGAAAGTCAGAAGTGAAGCAGCTCTGTAACACAGATTTGACATGTTACATAGTGGGTGATTTTCCCTTTTCTGGAGAAGCAGACTGCAATAAATGAAGTGAGATTCTCTCTCTCTCTCTCTCTCTCTCTCTCTCTCTCTCTCTCTCTCTCTCTCTCTCTCTCTCTCTCTCTCTCTCTCTCTCTCTCTCTCTCTCTCTCTCTCTCTCTCTCTCTCTCTCCCCATTTATTCTCTCTCCCTGTCTTCTTCTCATCACATTAACAACCTCTGCCCCTGCTTGTATGTATAACAATAGCTGCCTCATTCTGGAAACAAGAACGCAAGCCTATTTGAGTTATGACATTGAATCTGATTGCATTCAGCAAATTTTGTCCTGCATATGCAAAACCACTATTAACATGGGTGTGTTAAATTCAGGTCTAGTGCTACCACAACTCGATCCTCAGCTACTGGAAAAAAAAGTCTACATTCTACCCACTGAGGATTTCTGGGAGCTGTCACCACAGCTTGGAGACAGCTCTGAATTTATCTGCTGGCTGTCAGCGGAATTAATACAGATAAGGGAGAAATATGACAAAAGTTTGAAAGTCTGAAGTCTAAAACGAAGCTCTCTCACTGCCTCATGATTTAAAAAGAGAGGCAAAATGGGGGGAAATATCTTGAGTGTTATGAATTTAGAGAACTACAGTTGGAAAGAAGCCTAAAGCTAATTGTATCTTTGCTCTGTCCGAAATGAATTGCAGCCCAAAGCATTTTGTCCAATTTTGTAAAGTTTTGTATGCCATGATGCATCCCTGTTATTACTATACAGTGGTGAACAAACAATGGGGTCTGTGAGACTGTATTAAGTTAGTAACCTGATTCACTTAAATGTACGGTGACAACAAAGTGGCTGCAAATGTAAGGGTGAGAGACAGCCACTTCAATGCTCTATGTACGTGTTAATACACTTTTTGTGGGAGTACATTTGTTGTTAGTTATAATACTCGGGAGTTCATTTGTTGACATTTTAATGGCACTTGGGTCCTTCACTCGTAAATAATGAAATGTGTGAAAATGTCTTGATATTTGTATTTTTAGCTTTCAGTGGGAATCCTCACTGTTGCCTAATCATCCACTTAAATAATTAGTGAAATATTTACACATGGAGCTTCCAGCAAGGAGTGTAGACTATCAACAGTTTCTCCTGAGAAGAGCTATTTTTTCCGGAGCAGATAATCCAAACATCTGGGCCAAGTCAACTGGAAGTCAAAATAAATTAAATGGGTTGTGTCTGTTACCTAGCTTCTTTGCGAAGGAATGTTATCCCATCTTTGGCATTCCTGAGAGCACACACACGACATATCTGAATATGAATCTCTCTATAGTCATGTCTAATGTACATAACTTTTTGTTACACGTATTGGAATACATGGCAATAATACTCTCCACTCGCATCTTCATTTGAATATTCAGAAGATGCATCATCTAAATGATGACACGATTTTGGATAATTTTTGTATAATCCAGAAGTTCTCTATTTGTTTACTATCTAAAATTCTAGAATTAAACATTTATATATAACATTTATACATACATTATTTGAATATGTATTTGCATTTAAAACAAGACTTTTACCTCCTTGTGATTAACAATGCAGCCAAATATTATTCCAAGCTCAGAACAAAGAACCTAATGTGATAGGATCTTTGCCGTCAGAGCCACCAAACTGAGGCTGACGCTGACTGACACTTGTCTACCGTTTTTTGAAAGCCTTGATAAAAGAGAAGGTAGATCCATAACAATTTCATGACCATTGGCATGGTTTTCGCAAAATTGTAAAAGTTGATAAGAGGTTAATTGCCACATCACCTGAAAAGGGCAAAAATTTATCGATCACGTTTAATCTAAAGCTTTCTGAACTTGAATTTAAAACATGAAAAGTAAACCAAGTCTTACATTTGTGTTGTTTATTTACAATCTTTACTGATGCCATCCATGTGCTATTATAATGTAATGTAATGTATTATAATGTATAATGTTATAATATTATAATTGCTACATTCTTAAGACCCTGATGAGGATGCTATTCTTCATGTCTGAAGGAGCCATATGATCTAAGAAGTATTACTGTAAACTTTAAAGTGTTGCGTTAAGCTGACATGACATCACTTTCAAGTTCCCATTGTCGTCAATAATTACTCTTCTTCCCTAAACCATCTGATAGCCGTTTGTGTTAGTCACTCGAGTCGAATGCGGCCACCCCCCCAGAAAAAATCTGAATACTTTTTTTGATGAAGGAACTAGATGGGTTTCTTTTTGTCATTACATTTTCTCTTGTTATATTCAGCCATAAACAGTTTGAAGGCACACTAATATCATCCTGTAGCAATGTGATACGAATTTTCTAAGAAGACATTCCTAATCCAAATTATCTATCTAGCAGCTCTCAGATGGTGAGTTTGGAGGAGGGGATTGCCGACAAAAATCTATAAAATCGAATCCTATTAAAGTGAAATAAACAAGAAGACACTAATCCATCCCACGCGTGCCTCTGCCAACTCTGATAGACATGCTCAATGCCTGAAACACTGACTGCACTCGCACATGGTATTTACTAGTTGCTCCCACACTCTCTCATCAATGTAAATTAAGTTTAATTTAGGTATTTACAGAGTGCAGTGTGGGTTTGATGTAGTCAAAGACAAAAATTGGCCTTCCTGGAGAGTTAATATACAATATTTTAACCCTCATAAAAAAAAGAGTAAATACATTATGTTTTTCAAAATAGGAGGTCACCTTGGGTAATACAATGAACTGACTGTTTATGGGAACAATTGTAACTTTGGTTATTCGAGTTGAAATATTTTAAACAGCAAACGTAAAACCATGAATGATTTGGTTTGTGTGGTTCATTTGTAGTTAGCTTATAGTTATTTTTATTTAATCAATTTTGAGGGATTCTTTTTGTCAGCAGCTGGCATCATCATGGTTTCCATCTTGCTATATTAGATTTTGATTACATTTCTTACAGCCAACCGTGTAAATTGTAGAATTAGTTGAGATAACCAATACGAAATATTTTGCTGACCATGCCAAAATGCTTTCTTTAATCAGTGGAGTCCTTACATGACAAACATTGATGATTTTCTTTAAATAGCTTAAAGCAGTCCCCTAAACGTGGCAGGGCTACTCTGCAAGCACCTTTGGATGTCTTGCTCCGATCAATCACACCCAAATGCACTGACCGACCAAACACAACTATGCCAACTTAGAGGGTAGGATAGATGTGTCTTAACTTTCCCAAAACCCTCCATAGTAAATCCACTCTGCAGCTAAAATTCTCTTTCAATTCTTAAAAAAACAAAACATACCTGTGTTAAGTCTACAAAGATATTTTTGTTTGTAAATGAAGAAACCAGAGTCAGAGATTAACACATCATGTATGATCTGTGTTTCTAACTTGGCTTGCACACACACCAGCTGCATTGGCAAGGTTTTTAATTTTGCAGTCAAACCATGTTACAGCGTCTGATTATCTGTGATTCAGAGATGATCGGGAGTTTGCTGGGAGGGGACTAAGTGCACACACATGTCCCTGCTCTAGTAGCTAGTAATAGTGGAAAATGTTAAATGTTAATAATAAATGGTTAACACAAATATTTCAAATAAAAAAGATTGAAAAGCCTATGTCTTCTAATTAACATAAGACCAGGAGTGCTGTGGTATACAACCCAAATGTATTTGGCTCCAATGACGTAAAGACATTCAGGCTGTCCATGACTAGAAAACTACCGGCTTTTAAACTTGTCTACAAGTGATACCTTTCAGGGGGACATCGTTTTCTCCTTATCACAGGAACCAGGGTCTTACCTTTAACAGTTAAGCCAATATTTACGTTCAAGCTGAACGGTTTTGACAAAGCAGAACCATGGGGATTTTCCAAGATTTTAGCGACCAACTAATTGGTTATGTTTTCACAGTATCTCAGTAAAAGAAAGTTACTTGTGGGCTGCAATATGTAAAGGTGTTAATAGAGAAATGACGGTTACTGTAGAAATATGGATGTACAAAAATGGTTGTTCATCCACTATGTAGCAACAGCTATAGTGCACATTTATCACACTGTTTATTTGCCTAGCTGTAGAGACGGCAATAGCATAAATGTTAAAATTGCTCAAAATGGCTTTTTATTTGATACAAAGAGAGGCTGTGTGTGTTCTAACGCAAATACACACAACTACACACGGCAAACCATTAGGCCTTAATGGCTTTCCGTAGGTCACAGTTGGAGATATGTGAGTGTAGATTGAGAACTGCTCAAGGTAGTCATTTTAGAGCCATTCCTTGACAGTGCAATAACAGCTCTACTCTGACCAAGTGCACACTTGGCAAGGAAATTGTTCTTCTCTACCTGGCCAGCTTTAAACCCTGTTGGCTGTATCGTGTGATGCCTTTCTCAGCTTCCGAGTTAATTTGTAGTTACTACTTGTCTTACCTTGACACATATCAATTAAATTGCTCAAAGACAGTGGGGGGTGTAATGAGAGCAGAGCGAGTGAGTGCAAGAACTGTTTCAGACAAGTGACAGAGTAAGTTACATTTGAAACTGTCGATGGAAATTACTAAGAAATTAATGCAACAAAGCTCTTGAGCCCGGTCTAGGCCGAGGTGTCAATTAATCAAGCGTCACACTGCTGCTGTTTCAATAATAAGACTCGACATTAAATGGGAATTCTTAATGTAATGGCCTAATGGTATTAAGTAATTATGCAGCCCGCAGCTTTTACCTTGCTGTCCCTCTGTAATAAATATCAAAGCTGCTAGGTCTAGCAATGGGCGGGCCCAGGGCGGCAAGTCATGATCCCGCTTCCCTTCCCTCCTTACATCCTCGCAAACATGATGCCTGCTGCAGCCGCCAAATTTCCCATCATAACCGAAGACGAGCGAGGCTCCTGCTACCCAGACATTAACCCGAGCGCAGCCACAATTTTCTCAGACTGACACTTCAATTAAGCTAATCCTGCCTGCATGCAAAACCGCTCCTTTCCCGCTTCTCATCCTCCCTTAACGTGGAGGAGAAACAGCATATTTTTTTCTGAGCCCAGAACATGCTCCGCATCACAAGTAGAGAGGCTTTTCCGTTGCTAAAAGGGTGAAATCTGGAAGACCTGTGTTTTTGCCAAAGCAGTTACAAAGAATGGGATGGAGACAAGGGTGTAGAGAGTGAGAGAGCGAGAGTTGGAAAGTAGTGTCTGTTATGGGAGAAACAAAAAAAAGAGAGAGCCATGTTGTGCACTTCCTTATGTTGCCCATCATCATCATCATCATCATCATCATCTATTCCCATGTTTTCCATCCTGGGGGTGAGAAACTCAAAGACACAAAAGGAAGCCTGCACTGTTGTTGGAATATTAAACAGCTCAAAGACCTTTCAGAAGTGCCGTTTGCCTGGTTCGTGGTCCTAATTGTTTAAAAGTTTCCGGGTGTTGTAATGCATTCCAGTGAGATGCCCACTATGGAGTTATTCTTGCTTTGCCACAAATTACAGGGCCGAAAGATCATTCTTTGCTTCATGATGATCATTATTTGCTCATTTGATTGCATTTAATTTCCAGTAGTAGGCCATGAATCAGTTGTTTTTAAACGTGCATTACTTCACATTTGGCAAATAGGGCTTGATTTAAATCATCTGTATTTAGATCACTCAAAAGGCTCAGTATAATCTGCAACGTTCCCAAGATTTACGAACTACAGATGTCCCTGAACAATACGAGACGATGTACAAGTAGTCCACATTTAAGTTCTCACAACATCTTTCAAGCCGTCTTTTGTAGCTGTAAAAACTGTTTGCACAGCTGCACCTTCCACTGGCACTCCCCTCTTCCGACCCTCCTTATTTTCTCTTTTCCAATCATCCCTTCATCCCTCCATCCCCTCTCCCTCGGTATCTGTCTTCCTCTAGGCAGTACACCAGGACACTGTGGCCACCACCGGGAATACAGTTGTTAATCTCTGCTAGTTAAATGCTCTTGTATAGCCTTGAGCAATCGCAGTCAACCATCCACATCTTTTCGCTTTGCTCCGTCCCATGGGAATCTTTTCAGTAAGTGTGAAACACAGAGTGTAGAACTAAACGCAACCAATCAAAGAGTTTTTAAACCTGCATTTTGGAACATTATGCATAATTATGCAATAAAACAACACTATATTACTTATACAATTTATTTACTAATATGAATAAATGCTATTTAGTGTAATTATCTGTGTGTGCATTAATGTTGTAATCTGGAAGCTCCTACATTGCGCAAGTAAAGCAAGTGATCAAAAGCATGTGGCCAGGTTTCTCCAGTGGGGTAAAAGGGAAACAGAGGGAGTTTTATCCTTTCAAAAAAAAACAAACTCTATACCCCTAGTGTCCCTCACCACCGGATCAAATGCTAATATTCACGGTTCTCAGTCTGCCAATGAAGGAACCCAACAGCCAGGGCCACACCGTCATTAGCATGCGCTTAATAAGAAACTTTTTTCAGTGTCCTACAGAATTCATCAGCCTGGGGATAAACCATAGGCACGTAGAGGGAGGTGCAACCAAATGTATTTTAAATGACACACTCATTTCCTCTGTTTTAATGCTGCAGGTGGGAACCCCCACCAAGCAAGGAAAATGGACTTTGCCACCAACTGTGTGGATGGCTGGAGACTAAGGGTTCAATAGCTGATGTTTCCAACATAGCCAATGTAGTGTGTAACACATTTTTGTTCAGTGATTGTGGAGAAGGTGAATGATTGAACATTCTTGCTGTAAAGTTAATTCAAAGCCTATCCCAGCCGACACAGGGCGAGAGGCGGGGTACACCCTGGACAGGTCGCCAGTCTACCACAGGGCCGACACATAGGGATAGACAACAACTCACACTCACATTCACACCTACGGGCAATTTAGAGTCACCAATTAACCTGCATGTTTTTGGACTGTGGGAGGAAACCGGAGTAGCCGGAGGAAACCCACGCAAACTCCACAAAGAAAGGCCCTTGGGTCAGGTTGGGATTGAACCCAAGACCTTCTTGCTGTGAGACAACAGTGCTAGCCACCGAGCCGCAATACATTTATAAAAAATTATATATTAAACAGTTAATGAAGATTTCATCTTAAATTCTAGAGCCCTAGCCCTGCTGACAAGTTAATAAGCTTTCTTACTGCATAATATTGCACACCAATCACACTGTTCTATCTCAATGAGGAGACAAATATAGGTGGCTGGGCTCATATCATTGCAGTATGTTCTGCTGTTTAATGAACGTGGTTGAAATTGAATGTCTTCAACATCCACCCTAGCTGCCACCTTGGGCCAGTGAGTCTGTGTCAACAGGGGAATTGAAAGTTATGCCTCTAAGTTGTTGCCTCTAAAAATGGATTCCTGTTCACGTTATGGCAGATATCTGGAATGTCAACGAGGCCTATGCCAAATGAACTAGCCAAACAAAGAGTTAGCCATGTTAAATCTGCTCTGCCGATTTTATTGGTGATTTTAGCAAGTCATTGTTCCATTGTAAGCAATCCATTTACTGTAAGTTGATACCAAGTCACGTAGTACAGAGTTCAGATGCCAAAGAGAGTGACAAACATTGATGACTAGTGTGAGTGTGAAAAAAACCCTGAAACTACACTAGCTGTAAAATATTGCAGTAATATATGGAACATATAATCATTTTTACCAGAAAACTTTTTAATGGAAATGTTCTCATTACAGTGAGTTAGTCACAGCTACTTTTGGCTAGCAAAGCACTTGTGTCAAGAGGAATTCTATCAACATAGGTATTATGTAAGATTGACAGAGGGGTTCAGCAGAACAGCCCTTTGGCTATCATACGCCCTGTTGGAATCCTATGCAGGAGGTGTTCATGGGGCCACATCCATTCAAATAGGGCCAAAACGCTGATGCACCCTATTTACCTTGTGGTAATGGATTTGTTTGCTTCTGAACATACCCCAGTCTCGAAGGAATATTGGGGGCTAAGCTCTATTCACTTTCTGCTGCTCTGGCCATTTATTTTGATTACGGGAATGAAGTACTCCGTACAGCTATATTGAGAATAATTGACACAGTGTCCTTAGAGGTCAAAAAAATATACCACCAGTTCAATAGCCTTTGTACTTATACCCATGGTGCAATGGTAGTGTGTGAAATGATTGCCTACAGAAGTAAATGTGGATTATTGCTTCACGTTGCACTAAAATCTTTTGGGTCTTGTGTAAATCAACTTTTTCTTACTTCCTACAGCACTGACAGAATAATTGATGTCTGTCATGAACTTTAAATTGACTTTAAGATACTGTATTATTTTTGTCTGGAGGTTATGATGTCAGCGTTTGTCTACCTGCTTGGGTTGTAAACCTCAAATGAAGGAAACAAAAAGCTCACATTTCCAGAGAAATATAAAGTGCTGTGCATTCAGACCACTTCACTTTCTCGTCATCGTTACGCTACAACCTCCTTCTAAAATGTATCAACTTTGTTTTTTATCATCGACACAGAATACCCCATGATCACTAAGCAAAAACAGGTTTGTATAAATTGTTGCCAATTTATGATATAAAAAATGAATTACATTTACACAGTTATTCAGACCCTTTACACGTCTTTGTCAAGGCACCTTTTGCATCGTTCACAACCTTGAATGGAGAGTGTCAATACAAAGTTATTTTCATGTCTCTCCAGAGATGTTCGATCAAGTTCAAGTCCGGTCTATGGCTGGGCCACTCAATGACGTTCACAGACTTGTCCCCAAGCCACTCCTCTGTTGTCTGCGTTGTGTGCTCAGTGCCGTTGTCATGTTGGAAGGTGAACCTTTGCCCCTTGTCTGAGGTCCAGAGCTCTCAGGAGCAGGACAGCAGGTTTTCCTCAAGGATCGCTGTAACTTGCTCTGTTCATATTTCCCTCGATCCTCCCTAGTCTTCCAGTTTCTGCAGCTGAAAAGCATCCCCACAGCATGATTCTGCCTAGTGATGGTGCTGGCCAGTGGATGATTGGTGCCTGGTTTCCTCCAGGCGTGACGCTTGGCATTCAGGCCAAATTATTCAATCTTGGTTTCATCAGACCAGAGAATCTTGTTTCTCATGGTCTAAGAGTCCTTGTAGTGCCTTTTGGCAAACTCCAAGTAGGCTGTCATGTTGTCTTTTACTGAGGAGTGGCTTCCATCTGGCCACTCAACCATAAAGTCCTGATTGGTGAAGTGCTCCAGAGATGGTTGTCCGTCTGGAAGGCTTTCCCATCCCAGAGGGACTTGGGTTCTTGATCACCAGCCTGAGTTTCGCTGGGCGGCCAGCTCAAGGAAAAGTCCTGGTGGTTCCGAACTTCTTCCATTTAAGAATCGTTCTTTGGGATCTTGATGCAGAAAGGTTTTTGCACCCTTTCGCAGATCTGTGCCTTGACACAATCCTGTCTCGGAGCTCTACGGACAATTCCTTCGACCTCATGGCTTGGTTTTTGCTCTGACATGCAGTCAACTGTGGGACCCTATATACCTTTACAGTTCTACAAACCTTTATTTTTTCTCTGTCATTATGGGGTATTGTGTGTGGATTGATGAGAGAAAAAAATATTATTATGCATTTTAGAATAAGGCTGTATTGTAACAAAACCTAGTAAAAAGGGAAGGGGTCTGAATACTTTCTGAATACACTGCACATTAATTTGATTTGGTTGCAGTTGAAAAAAAACGAAACAATTTGAATTAGCTGTATATTCCAAGACTATTAGAACGGGCAGATATATTTACTTTAATATTTATAATTTTTTTGCACTCTAGCAACTCGGAAAACCGAAAACAACTGATGGAAGTAGGGTTTGAGAATACGTAGTTCCCTTAGGTTAGTGCAATGTGGCAGAGGACTCGGGCAGGAAGGACAGAAGGCAGGAGGATGTGGACACCAGATGCAGAGAGGGCGAACAGATGGCTGGCCTGCAGAGGTTGAGATTGGAGGTATATTGGCAAGACGCTGATGTAGAGAAATTAACCTTCAGGGCTTTTACCTCTCCCACTACTGTTGCCTTATACTAGAGTCCTTTCTGTCCCATCTCTCTCTCTCTCTCTTTCCAAACCACAACATATCTAAATCCTTTTTAATTCAACATCCTCTTGCTTCATATACTCTAACGAGCAACTGTTATTATTGAGACAATTCCGAGGCTTGGACAAATATTACACCACTTTCGTTGCGAGGTGGCAATGTTACTGTTTTGCTGAGGCTTCCTGCAGCTTTAGAACAGGGTGTAATGTGTTGTGCATGCAGTCAGTGTAGCGCTGGGTGCAGTGTCAGCTCTTATCGGGGCTTGTCATCTCAGTAGAGCTAGTAGTACACCCGATGGAAGATCCCTATATGTAATGTGATCATCGGGATCCTGCAGGGCATGGCGCCTGTCTCTTTGCTGTAGCACACTTCTCCATTCTGCCTGGCTAGGCCCTTGGGTCATGCTCACAGAGCCATAGCTGTCCATTTTGTTTGCCGGCCTCAGTTGTTAAGCTGTTTCTGCATTGTGCATGAAGTGCAGTGTTAAAAATGTGTGATTTTGCTAATTCCTCAACAGGGCCTGTTGGCATGTTGTTGCTCACATTAGGATCTGAGGTTAGGTTTACGCCACATCAAGTTCAGATACTAATTCATCAACGAGCAATTTTGACTGTACAAATGAAAAGTCAGCATATGTTGTGAATGCGCACATGTTGTGAATGCGCACATGTTGTGAATGCGCTTTATATTAAGAGTAGGCCATCAAATGATATAAAAACTACAAGCTTAAAAATAAAGAAAATATACAAGTAAAATAAATGAATGAGGATACCATAATGGCCTGTAAAACCATATTTCCAATTAACATGCTTATCTGACCTTTTGGAAATTTGAAAACTTTTGTGCAAAAATACATGTCAGTTGGTAATATAATTTGTATTAGTTTACTTATTTAGTAAAATTTACATTTTTATATTTTTTATATAATTTCATTCTATTTTGATAATTTTGGTAACCGGTAAAGTGCTAATAAGACAATGTACAGAAAGGTTTATGTATGTGTAAATGCTTTCGATTGCAAGACACCGTTTTCTTGCCTTCTATCTAACTTGTTATTTTACTGGGTTATTCTTGTTGACACATAATCCATAAAACTATCTTCTGTGAAAAAGAACGAAAAACTTTGATATTACTTTTCAGGAGCAATATGATCCGCTAACATTTGTGCAAAAGCTTATGTGTTTGACAATAATTTATCTTTGGCCCGATGTCAGATTTGACAGTTCCCATTACCTATGCTGTTGGAGGACATTTTCCTTTCTGGTGCAAAACACTATTTTAAGTAACTCATAAGAGTCTTACACTGAATAACTTCTTTGGAAAAGCAATTATTTTTCTAATTACCTTTCAATACAGAAAGGCTCAAAACAAGCAAACTTGTTTTTACATTTGTGACTTAAACCAATAAATCCAGTATTAGGGTTCTAAATTGTTTACACGTGACTAAACCTTGCTTTACTCTGTTTCCAGGTAACGTACACAAAATTCCCCTCCTAATGTGTTACATTAACATTGATCTAAATTATTTTAGGTAATTGGATATTGCTCATGAAAATAATTTACCATGGCCTTAGCTGCTTAATCATTTCTATAGAACCAAAACATTCGATGATGTAATGTTTCCATGTGATTATTATCAAGGATGGTGTAATATAAATTAATAATAAATAATAAAACTTAAAGGCTTGAAGAGACAATTGTATACAAATGTAAACTGTCCATTAATGTTACCTTTCTGTTGGGCAGTCATTACATTTGGAATGTCACATGTTGAATTAAGAGCACAATTACATTTCTATAAGAAAAAGGAGGCTCAATTTTCCCTTTGACAGAAGAGCTTTGGTAAAAAAAATTTGACCTCACAAGCAAGAGGCCAATGGTTCCAGCCGTCTTTTAGAGTCAGTGTGAGAGAGAGGGACACGAGTGACACCGTGGTGCATAACACTGACATTTTTTAATAGAATTCATTTATAACAAATGGAACTTGTGTCAGCAAATAACTGATTTTCATACAGATTTCTTTCGCCACCAATGTAACCTAAGTAAGAAAATAAAAAGCACTCCTTTCATTCAGAAAAAAAACAGTTTACGCTTACGACTAATCAGAGGTAATTGTATGATTCTTTTTAACAAGCCTTTTTTAGTTTTACAATTTCATTAATTATTTCTGTCTATGCATCCAGACGAGAGATAGATAGAGAGAGAGAGCAGAGAACACAACGTTTATTTCTGTAATGACACTCCAAGCTTGAATGGCGAAGCCACGATAACAGATGTTTGGGACATATTTCTGAAGTCGTCTTCGGGAGTATTCATGGCACCAGAATGGATGCTCTTTTTCGCCACAAACTTTTTTTTTTGTCTTTTTAGAGTTGACACCTTTTTTTGTGTTATTTACATACACACAAAGTGAACGTTTAAGGAGATTCTTACAGATGGGTTCAAGTAATATATTATTGGGTTTAGAATCAATAGGGCAGTGCATAGTACAAAGATATAGAAAGTGCAAATCTTCCTACTAGGCCGGCTGCGGCCATTCTGCAATGTTTCACCATGCACATGGAAAATGACAGAAATCAAAAAAAAAAAAAAAGACTAAGATGACACAATATGTGGATTGATGAACATTGACTGCTGAACTAAATACATAACATGGCACTGGCCATAAAGTTAAATAATAGCACTTTATATCTTAAAAGTTATGACAGGCAAAATAAATGTGTCAATAAAATAGTAGAAAAGGGAAAGAAAGCACCTGGAATGCACATCTACAAACCATCAAAGAGCACATGGACTTTTCAAATCAAAAGAGTCAAATGTATAGCGTGATATCTTTTCATAATAATATCAGTTGATTTGGACTATGATCCCTCATTAGATTTTTTTCCGGCAGCAGACATAGCTTTGATTCATGGCTCGACCATGATGACAACATCTTTATGGATGCCTGCTTCTTGTTTTCACTTTTTTTTTTGTTCATTAACACGAATGTCAATATTTAGCTTTAGCCTTTCCTTGGATAGACTTGCTCGATTTAAAACTGTTGGTCTCTATTTCAGCGAAACAGGAGAATATGACTATAAATCCGTGCCTTTGAAAGGCAATTGATTTGATGCTCCACTGTTTCATTCTGTTAAGGTCAGTGAATCAATTTAGTTGTGTCAGTCTAATTTGCTCAGCCACAATAAGGCCACAGTAACTCAAAAGAAGGAGCTTCGCAATGTACATATTTGCATATATATATATAATATTGTATTGTGTGACAAATACTAAAGTGAATTCAAATTAAAAGTACAATTATACATCCTGTGCTAAATGCATGGATTACTTAAAGAATACATACATTTGCTAAATGAACATTATAAAAAGAGGCATAAATATAAGGCACTCTAAATGTAAAATGAAAACATGTTATGCGACTGAGCGTTAAAACACAAAATGTGATGACTTTGTACCTTGCCCTATTGTGTGGACTAATGACTTGGACTAAGTGGTTCCTTGCATGGAAATGCAGAGGTGTTGCGCTGAGTGACATCTGACTTTCCCACTCCTGACTCAGGGAATAGCAATATCAAGTCACAAAGTAATCACTTGGAACCTTATCTATAATACACATATTTATTGCACAAGAAAAGATGCACTCACTCAGAATACGTTTTTTTTTGTCCTACTGATGTGCATTCCAGTGAAAAGTCTATTCTTTTCCCCTGTAGTACAGAAATCTCATGTGGTAGCTTTCATACAGAATCCCTTCTTATACAGTCGTATAAATGACATACTTTACTAATATATTTATAGTATATTGTATACTTTATTCAATATATAATTTATATATCCACCATAATCTATAATACACACATATATATGTATGTATTGTATATCATATATAAATATCAAATTCATCAAGTTCTTTCTTATCATCATTCTAACGTGGAAGAACTGAGATAATTGGTAGCAGCAACTTCATACTTTGCTCATCCCTGTTGATTCCACAAAGCCCCAGTTTTTTCATACGGGTGTTATTGACTTATGTTTGTGACCGTGGACATAAAGAATGAAGAAAACCCTGTAACTAAGTCAGATTTTTATCATTTTTGAGAGCAGGATTGTAACAAAAACAAATCATGGGGAGCAAGAACATTTTCTTCCAGATGGAGCATACATTAGAACATTACTACAGCTTAAAGAAATACAACGCAAAATGAACAGTTACGCAAATACCTTTGCTTGACCTTTTCAAGTGATAAGCTTGTGTAAAAAAAAAAGAAAGTCACACAGTTCAAAAAAGAAGCACATAATCAGCTGTATAATAAAGTACTAAAAAACTAAAATCAATAGGTTGTGTTTGTTTGACCTTTTCAAATGTTCATGTCCCAATTGTTAGTGAACGAACGTTGTTCCAGGAAAATGTTCTTTTGAGTTAATTATTACTTTAGCTGTGTCCTGCATTCATCGGGGACCGGGCATTGGTTGTCTTCTTTGTCAATAGGGTTGGGTGTGTTAACTCGGCGGAGGAACAGAAATTTCTCTTTACAATATGCATCAAGTTATTAGCCATTCTGCGTGCCTCCATTGCCTCTCGTAACGGTTCGTGATCACTGATGCATTACTGGTCGATGTCATTGTCTATTGTAAATCTTTTTTGATTGGTTTTTAGTCAGTTTGTGAGCCCATGATGAATCCTTGAAGCAACAGAAAAAAAATAATCCCATATGATGCTTCAACAGTCAAGATATCCTCACTTCCGCTTCCAGGTGAAGTCTATGGGGATTGGGGAGATAGTTCTATCTCCTGGAATCATCTTTAATTATAATTTTTTGACATTTTGTGTCTCACATCCAACACTTATTTGAGTTGTTAGCTAGAAGTTAAGAAGTACGTTCTTAAGCAGGAAATTATGGCTCAGAAGAGATGCTCGCTGGGGTGTTTTCAGAGGGCTCTCTGCTTTTTTTCCTCCAACACAGGGACTTTTACGTTGCATAGTGATCAAAGCTTCCTAGGTACTCCAAACCAGCTCTGTAACAGAACTGGTATTGATCCTGTGGGAAAAGAAAACAGAGGAAAAAGAAAACAGCTTAAACAATTGACAAACATTGCCTCCCACGTTTATCTATTCATTTCTATATGGATCCTGATGCCTTTTCGCTTACATGACCACCAAGAACGGCTTCGGAATATACACTATTTATTATTTTGATTATAAAAATACAGCAAAACAATGCTCCCATTCTTGAACAGCTGTTAAAAAAAACTGAAGGTAATGTTGAATAGAATTTGGATTTTAATGAGTGGTACAAACTATTTTAGAGTATCTTAGACATTTAAAAGAGTTGATCACATAAGAGTGCAGTGGGCCTGGGTGTAAAGATATTAAACTGAAGCAAAACCCCTAGATGCATCTAAGCTAGTACAAACTTTTGATTAACGTCCCTTCCGAGTGTTTTTTTGATGGAGGTGTAATTCTGCTACATAACGAGCGAAGTCACCCCAACAAATATCAATACAGAGAACACCTAAGCACCTTGTAACATTTGGAAGAAAACTCATATCAGTGAGATATCAAATGTTACAAGCAAGCCAATAGCAACTTCTCTGCCTCTAGTAATAGGAAGGCGAACGTTTTAAATAAAAGAAAAAGTTGCATTTGAGCAACAGTCGCTTGCCCTTGGTGAGATAAATGATAAGTTTACCTCTGTCTGCACAATGGCTGGCCTCTGCGTCCGGAGCATTTTCACCGTTTGAAAGATGTCCACCACTCCCTCATACCTCATTCGCTCCAATACAATACTGAGTGTGATGAAAACTCCAGTTCTACCGACTCCAGCACTGTGAGGAAACAAGGAAATCAACATCCAAAGAACACGCAGCTGAAATAGAAAGCCTTTTCTTCCTGTAAAAAAACATTGACTGCAGCATTTGTTGAGTTTCTCAGTATCGTTTAAAAATATTATTTTTATCTAATAGGATAACAATATACAAATATAACATCTTTGTATAATATACAATATTGCGTATTGTTTTGTACTGCTGTGTGTGACAACAATAAAGATCTGCAGCAGTTGTTGCAAACATAACCAGGTCTTCCCCTTATGATGATATGAAGGTGAATGTACACATTAGCCCAATATCTTCACAGCTTACTAGTTCAGCCTCATATCTTCCCTACTTACAAATACTGTGATACTCAAGATGGCTGTTCGAGGTAACACACCCATTTAAAAGCAGTTCCTTACCTACAGTGAACTGAGATCGGGCCATCTTGGCCAAATTGTTCTTTTGTTTTATGAACTTGGCCGATGAAATCGATAAAGCCCTCGCCCGACTTTGGCACTCCTTGCTCGGGCCAGTCTGTGAACTGAAACTGCCTTACGGTCCGCGACTGTCCGTCCTGGAAAACAGGGACAAAGAGTACGCTCGCTGTGTGGGGACGTCTAAAGTCAAACAGGTAAAACGCCACGTTCAAAAGTATTTTGTTTCTCATCGTTTTCCTACGACTACATAACGAACGTGGCTTTTGTGTCTCTTACAATTGAATATGCATTTGGAGAATGGGGAGCGCTTGCTTTAAAGTGTCAAGAGAAAAGGGTCTGTTACTAAAGATGCCTGTCTTTTCACCTGAATGCATAAATACATGAATACTTAAGACGCTATTTCCTTTGATGTGGTGCATTGGGAAGGCTCTTGAAGAACTGTCTTTGAGGGTGTGTGTTACTTAAGTGATACTGTACCCCCCTTGATAAGAGGAGCAGTCCCATTGATGAGCCAGTGTAACACAAACTACAAAGAAGAAGCCTGCACCATTTATCAGTGTAAGCCTTTGATGGAATTAAGAGCTCCAGCCGCTCCCCGCTGCTCAGGGCTTTTACTTACTGACATGTGTCTCAATTCCCTCAAAGGTTAGGTTTATGTGTACCTTCTCAGGAAAATGATTGTCAGTGACTTAGTGTTGAAAGTATTGGTTGGCAACTACATATGTTATGATATCTAAGAATCTGTGGCATGAAATGCCAGAGTTTTTTATGTAACTAACCACATGGAAAATATTGCAAACTGAATTTTCAAGTGACATATTGATCGTTTGACCGGAATTATGCGGGAAGTGACTTGGAACTACTTGGAGTAGTATAAAAACATTATTTTATTTTCTCATGAAATGTCAATGCTTACCCTGGCGTCAGTCACTTTGAACTCCCTCAGAATATACTGGGGCATGTTGTACTCAGCCATGGGGTCAACCACAAAGTACTGGTATCTGGCCGACCTCTCTGCAGGCCAATACTGGTGGCATTTTTCCTGCAGAAGGGAACATTATATTGAAAAAGTTATACTACCACGAGCCAATCATTCAGCATAGATTAAAAAAACAAACGAAAAACATCAAAAAAATAAACTCTTCATCAAAACCATTACCTCTCGAATAAAACATAAATTAAGTTGCGTATTAAACGAATATCCCATTTCACAGCCTTAGAGCTGAGGATGCTAAAAAGGTTCTGGCAGAAGGTACCAGGCATCGCTCGAGTTCGGATTTAAACACACCCTGCCCATTTCTCTGAGCTTGGTGAGCATGACAACAATAGTGGAGTTGTGCTCCCAGAGCATCCTCCAGAAGTCCTCCGTAGTCTCCGCTAACGGCCCTTGTGTAGCAATGTAGGCTTTCTGTTGCCTGCGGGGAGGGACAAGAGGACATGTAGATTTCAAGCCATTGCTTGTATACAACATTTGCATGAGTGTGTATTAAAAAGATTTAAGAATAAATGAATTCGTATTTTGGAATGTCCATTTCCCTCGCGACTAGCCTTATGAAGCAATGCCGCTATCCACCGTACACTACACACACAGCGGATCTGCTATGAAACATCTGAGACATCGGAGTCTTGCCATCCAAGGTCATATATATATATATATATGTTGTTGATGTTGTCATTTATATATAAATGTATTTGTTAAAAATCCCCAATGAGGTAGTGAAGTTAACGTTACCTGTAGCCGTCAATGAAACTGGCGTTTATGTAGTCCGACCCTTCCACCCCCCGGATGGGCTGGAGACACACTCGCGTGGACTCGTATGGCATTATGTTCACAAGGCGGTTCTTGAACTTGTTGCAGGGGAGGTTGGCACTGATGAATCTGGAGGTATGGGCTTTAGTGTTGGCTAAACGCTGCAGGGGGGGAGGGGGGAACAGATAAAGAGCATTGCCGTGAGGTGGGGGAGGGACTGTGGCGTCCGTTTGTTTCCCCCCGTGCCCGCCTCTGCACGACAAAGGAAAAAGGGGGGGGCGTGCGTGAGATAAAGATGTGAGGGATATTAATAACCACAGGCTATGAAAGTGCAGGGGAGGGGGGGGGGGCTCCAGAGGATTCTGTGCGTCTGCCTGCCAAACTTTTATAACGTTCAGAGGGGAAAAAAATCAATGCGCCGCTTACTTCACGTCCCGCACTAGTTTCACGTTCAAAGGTGTTGGTGTTGAATACTACATAGAAGGGGAATCAACTAGATTACTGGAGCTGCTCAGCTTTGCAGGGGAAGGGGCAGTGTATTGAATAAAAAAAAAAATGGACGCTGAAGCAAACCCAGAATGGACAGGAGCAATGTAATCTAAGCTGTTCATCATCCTTTAGTGAGATCAGCTATCCATCAGTGAACATGGGAGTAGGTGCGTGACAAACAAGACAATGTTCTACATGCGACAACACTGCCGACTGCCTAAACAGGACTGGGTCGGGAGTCCCGTCCCCGTCCCCCCCCTCATTGTGAATGCAGGCTGTGTTTCTAAATCCCCTCTGGCAACAGTCCTAGTCATGGGGAAAACCTGTGTTTGGCATTTGCTATAAACCCAAGCCTCCTTACCGGAGGAGGAGGAGGAGGAGGAGGAGGAGGAGGAGGAGGAGGAGGAGGAGGAGGACCAAAGGGAAGCAAGGGGAAACCGTAGAGGGGGTGTTTAACCCATGTCAGGTTACAAAGAAAAGCAACTAAGCGGAATGGGAGGAAACCACGGGCCCCACGCTGTCTCACTAGCCCGACAGGATTCAGGAAAGTCGAAAGGATCAGTTATTGATATTGGACGATCAATGGCGACAAGATCCCAATGTTATTTGGGATAAATATATAAAATCTAACCACCCAATAACTTTCAAGAATATAAGAAGACGTAAAAAGAGTTTTGGTGTTTAAAAAAGTGTTTAAAATCCATTAGCAGCACACAGGTTGGATAGTATGGAACAACTAAGAAGGCAGGCACACTGTTGTATCGGTTGAGAACAGCATGTGTGAGCACAATCCAATATATGTTTACCATTTTTCAGTTTGAATTTGTTTATGTACGTATTTATCTGTTGCATTATTACAAAAAGTTTGAGGACTGATAAAACCGATTTTTCATATGTGTGAATATGTGTAATGAATTTAAATGGAAAACAACACGTGGCGGATACGCTCGTTTGTCAATTTGATGTGAATGACGTGCAAAAAATATGTTCTACCATTAAGCAACAGAGAATGGACCATAACAATAAACTGAATGAATGAATGAATGAATGAATGAATGAACTTTCCATCCGATTCATTCAAATTCACCTTGAACTCCAGCTCCATGCCGGTGACGTTCTCTCCCCCCTCTATCTGCGTCAGCTTCTGGATGTAGGCGTAGAGGCTCCGCGCCGGCACCTCGGTGGTGCCGCAGTTCACCGCCTCCTGGAGCGCGTCGTGGATGAAGACGTACTGGTCCTCCGTCTGCACCATGTAGTTCCGCTGGGCCCGCATCAGCGTCACGTGGCCGTAGATGTCCACCGTCTTCTCGTGCTTGATGCGCTCCATCATGGCGTCGATCACGATGAAGCAGCCCGTGCGGCCCACTCCGGCACTGCGGGAGACGACCCGTTCAGAGACGAGATGTTATTTCAGGGTAGACGACCCTGACAATTTGATTTAAGAATCTATAATCCTAAGGATATATAGATACAAGGATCTTCTGAGGAGGTCGTTTTGTTTTCATAAAAGGAAAGGCTAACAATACCCCCCGCGAACCACTGAAGCACAGCGTGGAACGTGGGAGGAATCCATTAGGGTCTGCTCCGGAACGCTCCTGCGTTCATCCCGAGTTCTAACCTTCGCCCCGCTTTCTGCTGCGTAAGTCCGCACATCACAGAGGACGCTGCGTTTGCAGTCACGACGGCAGTTCGCGGCAGTTCGCCGTAGGGAAGATGCCCTCTCTTAGCGTGTCAGGCCCTTGAAGCTCCCTGGCTCCTGGGGATGAGGCCAGGGGCTAGCCCCTCTGCCAGCTCTGGCACGGCGGAGGCCGACCGTTTGGCTCTGAGCGTAATCAAATCTGAAGTGGCTTTGTGGAGGCGAAGGCTTGGCAGTGGCGGTGTGCACTGCTTCTCCGTTGGCAGTGCCGTCCAGCCTCCCCTGTCCCACCTGGGCTCTCCGGCCCGTCTGAGCTAATCACTCGCTCAACAGTGCCATTTAACCTTTATCTCCAGACGTCGATAGCACCCACCACAACACACACACACACACGCACACACACACACACAGCGGAACAACTATGGGAGCCGGGCGGGTTTGCTCCTTTAATTCTGAATAGTGCAGCCGACCTTAACAACGGCGATACAATTAAAAACGATGCAGTGCAAAAATCTGTAATGGTTTTTGGGGAGCCGTTTAAAAGGGGGGATTTCTTAATGAACAACTGGACATTTTTTCCCACTAGTAGCAGAGAAAAAGTAAAAAAAAAAAAAAAAGTTAAAACAGTTTTTCCTTGGTCCTCCAAGGAGGTCAACAAAAACATACGCTGCGTCATGTGCAAATGTTTGTACCACCGAGGATCTCCGAACGCGTGCTATTCCCTTTTCCAAAAAAGCATGTTTCGGAGTGTGACTTCGGCAGTGTACCGAGCGCATGAACAGGGAGCTTTTTCCCCTCGCTTTGCCTTCTGCACTTTCATTGTTAAGTGCCATTTTGACAATGCTTTATTTGGTTACCGGGATGCATATCGAGTGCGCCCTCATTTGCCTGACAGCTCACGTCCCCCACCGCCAAACATTGACAAGACCGTCTTTGCGCTTGGCTCTCTAAAGTAAATAGGTTACTCAATCCATTACGCCGACATGGCTAGGAGGTGCAAGCCACGCTCCCGTGCCTCCCCCCATTCAGACGGAGCATTTGTTTTTCATTTATTATGAGGAGAAAAAAAAAAATAGAATGATGGAAAGAACTCAAGAGGGAGTAAAAGTTAGTCCCCTGGGGCTAAGTCTGCTTAATGTGCCATGTTGCAATAGAATTGCACTCAGGAATTAAAAACCCGTAGGGGAGTAGTTGGGTATTACAAACGATTGGAACGGTTGGATTTAAAATGGCCATCGTTACTGAGAGATTTGGCTTTTACGAAGGAAAGGTATTTGATAATATATGATAATAATTGCGATGTGATCGTCAAACTAGTGTGCGTCAGTTTGAAAAAAAATGCTAAATGTATGTACATAATCACAACATGCATACTCAGCACCTTAGAGCACAGGGGCACAGTGAAAGGCACTGGGAGCACCTTAGAGCACAGGGGCACAGTGAAAGGCACTGGGAGCACCTTATAGCACTGGGGCACAGTGAAAGGCACAGGGAGCACCTTAGAGCACAGGGGCACACCGAAAGAAGCGGTTCCTCGTCCCTTGCCCAGCTGCACCCGAGTCCACATGCATTTCTCAGTCCGGAGACGAATGTGAACGAGAGTGATGACCGGAGAGGGTGCAAGTGACACAGTGACAGCCATGAGCTGGAAAGATGGAGCTAGGTGAGCAGGAGAAGGCGGAGGAGGAGGAGGAGGAGGAGGAGGAAGGAGTGTGGGCGGGTGGGGTGCGGGCTGACATAGTCAGTTGGCCTGACTTGTCTGTTATTGGCATGATGAGGTAAAGGTCTGTGCACTTGGCAGTCAAGGGGGGGGGGGGGGGGGGGGGGGGGGGGGGCTGGCAGACAGGGCTGGTTTCCCCCCTTTACGCTAACGACCTGACACTGCCTTCTCAGACAGCCTTAGCCAGCTGCTTTGGACGTCAACCGACATCAGTGTCAGACTAACTTGTTTTGCAGGAGTTCGGGGAAGAGGAGGGAAACTGTATGAAACAGCTGCAATGAAACCAGAGTAGATAAACTTTAGACAACCCAGGGGCAATTACAAGTGTGTGGTTATCAAATCTTTTCCTGACGGGCGGAAACGTATCCAGACCCCCCACCCTCTTCCCCAACTATACATAGAAAACTGAGATGAATGATTTCAATGGCAGATTTTAATGAGTGACCTTCGATATATTAATATATTATGAATTTACATATATAGTTACTTGTATTAATTCTTAACAATGACTTATTTCATACATATTTTTAGTTAGAATGTAATGTAAGATTAGCTTCTGCGCGGTGAACAAAATTAGTTTGTGATCAGAGTCTACTCCAACGAAAGATGGAAATCGATAGGTCTGGAATTTGGAGACCTCTGTCTCAACGTCGAAGGCAGTGCTTCGAATATTGAACACGGGTCTAGACGTAGGATTAAACGGATTATAAAAAAAATATGACCCACCAAGACCATATCCAATAAGTTGCCTTCGTCCAGCTTTCTCTTTACAGAAAACTCCCAAAACCTGTGGAACCAACTGTGACATGAAGATCAAAGGTTCCCACAGCTTCACGGTGAGGCCAGGGATCTTGGTGACATTCCATCATGTCCCTTTGACTTGCGCCGTGCACTCATAACGCCTGGGTAGGTCCGTCATCACGTGGACACAACAGTCTGCGACCCTCGGGTCGGCGAGAGCCGCGGTGAACGAGGAAGGGCCAGACCTACGTTTGCCGCTTCTCAGGGGGAGTGGTGGGACTGTCCAACACCTTTCAAACATACGCCGTCCCCCCCCCCCACACACACACACGCACACAAAGGTTTCCAACGTGGGATCAGATAATTGTATTTTTAATAACGTCCTCCACTGTTTCTATTGCTGGCAAACCTTGTTATTGAAAATACATTCATGTGAGCCCACGTGTTTCGTTTGTAACGAGCTTCAGTTGTAACAATTACTTTTGCGAAAAGCAGTTTGTGACCTATTTGTATTTGGCCACAGTGTCTTGTTAAAAACATTTGAACGAAACAGGGTTTAACAAGAGATTACTGTGTGTTACAATAAATTGCTCTCATGGTAAAAACCTGTTTGTCGCATTTCTCTTATCAAGAATACACGCAATGGATGATGGCAGAATGCTACAATTCAGGAGATATGTATATTACCATAGGTCTGTCTCATTTACTGTTCAGTTCTTAATGTGTACTCACAAGGCTCCAGTAAATTGGGGTCTCTGTCTTGCACAATGACAACAAAGCAGCTAAATCAATAACATTCAAGAAAGGTTCACTTTTGCCCATCAAATTTATTTTTCTCCCTAAACACGGACATGACAGATGAAATCTTTGTGTGGGTGTGTCTTTACGGTTCTGTGCATGTTCTGAGTTTTACACAAAATAAGCAGACAAACTATTAGGATGCTAAGCCCAATCTCTCTCAAGTTCTCCTCTTTCCCCTGCCAAATGTCCTGATTTGGCCAGGTCTGCTGATTAGCTATGCAAATAATAGCCATGGAAAACTGCCTTGTTTAGTACACTTTCC
The DNA here is from genome assembly GCA_026901105.3 of Galaxias olidus. Lineage (NCBI taxonomy): Eukaryota > Metazoa > Chordata > Actinopteri > Galaxiiformes > Galaxiidae > Galaxias > Galaxias olidus. The sequence continues at coordinate 60,867 of JAPMUY010010233.1, forward strand.
AGTTTCCTTCAAACAATATAATGCCCAACTAATTAATCAAATACTCAGGAGGCTGCATTGCGATTAATTATGCACTAAACAAAAAATCCTTTATTTTTCTTTGCTTTTGTTTAGGCCAACAATTGTACCAATATAACCTGCACGCAATCAACAGCCAGGAAAGACGAAGACTGAAAACGGTCTTTAACTGGGAACTAACTTCCTTGTCTTTACTTAGCTAACTTTTTTTTTTACACACAGAAGATGGCGGGAAAAGAAAAGGTTTGTTTTCAAAATGGCAATTCGACAAGACAAGCACACAGTCAAAGCGCTTCCATACGGATTTGAAGCCCGGCCTTGGGATTTTTATCTGATGCAGTGAAAAAGAATTAAAAGTCCCATCTGCGAAGTGACATTAATTCCTGCATTTCGCTTCCTCCCAAAACGTAGGGATTTTCAATTTAAACTTATTCTGCAACTAGGTCCAATTAACTCCGGCATGTGGTAATTTTAAGTCTTTGGTAATCCCCCCCCCTTTCTTGTCATTTTTGTGACTCGAGTGTACATCTTGCCGTTTGCCCTCTATCTCAGTCCCTTCATTTCCACAGTCCCTTTCTTTCCCGCGTATGCCTCCCTATCTCCGCTGTGATGATTTCCCGAGTCGGGAGGAGGCCGACCGCCGCGCTCCGTCTCCCTTTGTGCCTTTCCGTTGGGACTGAGGCCGCTCATGTCACTGAGGAGAGTGAAGTTAGAGCTTTATTTATTTCAGATGCAATAACCCCCCGGGTGGAAAAGCTCAGGACTTGTGGGCCGTTGATGCGCCACATCTTAGTGTGGGGAGGGCGACAGGATTCTGTGTTTGAGTAGGAGGAGATCTTTACGTTTGCCAAGGGCAATAACACTGGTAATCCTCGTTGCTCTGTTGTGGCAAACACCTGCAGATCAAAACGGGTGGCGCGACTCCCTTTGGCTCTCAGCAGGTGATAGCGAGCTCACATTCTCTCTTTCAACTTATTCCTACCTCTTTCAATCTAGCTAATTTAATCTGTTTTCCATTCTTTTTCCCTGGTCTTCAGCGTCGTTCACTTTTTCCACACGTTTTTTTTCCCTTTTCCTTCAGTCTAACAAGAAATGCATCTCAAATAACCACATTTTCTTAATTCAGTTCCACATTTTCTGGTGTAAATTCAATACTTTATACAAAAGTACTAAATATATTTGTACTTGTAAACAAGTACTTGTCTGAACTGCGTTATCAGCAAGCCACACATGGCAAGAGATTAGGAACGTTGACGAAGCTCACCTGCAGTGTACCACCATGGGCCCTGCGTCAGGGGGGTTACATGCTTTGACTCGTCTGAGGAAGGCCAGGAATGGTGTGGGGTGCTCGGGTACCCCGTGGTCTGGCCAGGCCGTGAACTGGAACTGTCGCACTTCTCTCTTCTCACTAGATCCATTCTGGACGGAGGCAAAAACCATATTTGACAATGCTAAGGTCGGAAAATGAACGGACTACATCAAACTCAGTACACGTTGAATGAATGTGTGAAAGTATACTTGCCACCTCATGTCTCCTTACTTTATAAAGTGCAAACGTCCGAACGCAGTAAGTGGCCAGCTCTACTGTGTCCAACAGTGTCACCTGGATAAGACCGTAGGTCTCTGTCCCTCTAGTAGGCCAATACTGGTCACATTTCACCTGCAACAGAAGAAAAGGTCACACAAAAAATTCCAGGTTAGACAGCAACTATAGAAATCACAATACAAAGCTACCATTAAAATCACCATTAATCTTTGAGAAACAAAAGAAATTCTTGAAATAAGGACAGTAGTAATGCAAATGGACAACACTGGCACAGATGACCACCAAGTGAACCACTCATGGCAGACCCATACAGGCCAGAACGGCTACCAAAATGTTCCTCTGATGACCTATGCTGGTTGTAGGATTGAGGAAACCCAGACATCAGAAATTCCAATGGAGCCGACGGAGCCATTTATAAGCCTGACAGGCTATATAATTACAATCGTAACCACAGTTTTCCAATCACATTAAAGGTGCAGGTTTATTATCGTTATGAGCTTGGCTGCCCAGCAAAAATAGCCTAAAACGAAATTCCATTACAGTATCATTGTTCTGTTACCATTAGAAAGCGCCGTAAATCCAGAGAGAAAATAGCGAGGCTTCATGCTAATTGTTTACCTCAAATTACACAATTGGTAAATATTTTAGGGTGAGCAGTAAGTTTTGAAAGTGAAGTCTCAAGATTCTGATTCTCACAAATACATATTCTAATTCTCACACAGACAGATTTTAATTTTGATCTATTTCATAGAAATCCTATGTCACACATAATGCAAATTTCAGAGTAAACAATAGGTACACGAATCCAATTACTACATTGGATGCATCCAATAACTACACCTTGACCATGATGATGCTTTGTAAGTCACAAAACATTCCTATTGAATACGTTGAATCTATTCTTTAATGTATTATATCGAAGGCAACACAGTCTGTGTATTTTGCAAAAGCAAACAAGTGATCTTTTGCAGAATGCTCTGATAGTTACAACAAAATAAAATGTTGTGCTCAAAATGTCAAACAGCTCTGCCAAGTCAGTCAACCTTTGCAGGTACTATATTCACAGAGCCGTCCTAAAGACATCCAGCATCCAGACAATTAAGCTGTCTTTTGTTGGCAAGGACTAAAGGTAACAAGTACCGCATTCAAAAGTCTATAATCTTACCATCTGTCAAAGCAGCTGACTTACTTAGAATGGAGTCTACAAGCTGATGAAATCTGCTGCATCAGTCAGATTTTCAGTCAATCATAGTTTAGACTAAGTTAAGCTCTATGCAGGGACACATAGGGACAACCTGGGAGATTCTAAGCAATTCAAGCTATTGTGTGATATACTTCACATTTATACATACAAGTGTCCCTTTTGACAATCTAAACCCTGACACAAGTACTACAGTATGTGCCGTGTGCTGGCATTTCTGCTAAGATAACCTCTAGCAGCGATAGAACCAGCTAGCATTAACAAAAAAAAGAAATCCCTGTTGAGAAAAGAAAGAAATCCAACGGTGTGATAAAGTAGAGCGAGTGTTCTCCATGGGTCACACAATTCGAGATGTGTTGCCTTAGAGAAGAACAATTAAGGCATCTGAAGGAAAACATGAAGTGCAGACAAAATGAGAACAAATAATACAAACGAGACGTAATAAAAACTAATGAGATTATATTTTTCAAATTAAAGAATATTAAAAAGGATGAATATGAAGACGCAGCGTGAGCCGATATCAAATAGGACACATTCAAATATTGGAACACGGGAATGTGTCTGTCAAACGTCACATTGAACAACGCAGCTCTTAATTTTGAATGCAATGTAGCTCTGACAAAGTAGCAATTGGAAAATGGGGGTATTCTAGTCTCATGGACAGTGCCTTACCCTGGACCTCTCCTCCAGCTTGGTCATCATGACAATATTGGCACTCCTTTGTTCCCATATCATCCTCCAAAAGTCCCCGAACGTCTCTGGCAGCGACCCCTGGGTCGCGATGTAGGCATTCTGCTTCCTGTAGCCATCAATGTAATTGCCGTTGATGTAGTCACTCCCGGGGATACCTTTAGAAAGAAATGTAAAAGATCAGGACAGATATTATATCTATGTTATTGTCATTATTATTATTATTTTGATTTATTTTGATTCAGGAATGACTTTCTGACAGACTGAAAGTCTCTTTCACAGCGTTGCCCTGTTTTAATGGCAGGTAAATTAAATAAAACAGCAATACCAAAAGAAAATATTTCAAATAAAACAAGTATAAAACTGGTATACAGTAGTATAGTCTGTCCCATACAAAACCCCACAGCAGCCAGTACTCAAGGGGGTCAGCACATGCAGATGGCTCTTGTCTGTTATTGTATTGGTCCTGTATGTGGACCGATATATGATATGTTTGTGTTCAGAATGCACACAAAAAATGTCAATAAGCTGCACATAAAAGAGGCTGCTTCTAGGCAATTTAAAACTTATTTCCCCTTCAAGTAAGACTTTTCTACAAGGCAGTTAAGACTGTGCTAAGCTATGAGAATCAGACATGAGTTGTAGGGTCTGGCAGGTTTGATAGAAAAAAAAAAAAGAATATTTTATATTTAAAAATATATACGTAAACGGCAAAACATAGGTTTTCATGATACTGCAAAATATATATACACTTTTATATATTTACAACCAATGTTCAACACAAAATTTGGACATCAAAACTCTATCAAAACCTTCTCTTCACAACTTAAGATGGAGAAAAAACAATCTACAAAAGCTGTAAAAACAGAAACACAATTTTCCCTCCACTTATTCCCTTGCTCGTGTTAAATGAAAGGCGCTGCGGTCTTTTCCAACCTGGAGGGGGGGGGGGGAAATGGAGCTGACAGCTAGTCAATGCTTCAGGACTGGCAGTTTAGGGGCTCGACGCACACATGGCCGCGCGAGATAAGCCTCATCTGCATGGACGCCACGTCTCACAGCCTCCCCACACTCTAACTCCCTCCCTCTTTTTTTCCCTCAACACCCTGTCCCTTTTTCTCTCAGGTAACTTATTCAGCGGAAACTGAGAAAAAGAAAACGGGATATAAGCAAATTGTAACCCTGCATTTTCTTACCCCCCACCCCTGCTTCTCGTCCTTGCTGTTGAAGCCTTTGTTGCACAGAGGCTGCTGTATATTTATTTGATGGACAAGGGATAAATACAGTTAAGCTCCCATCATCAGAAACAGAAATAATGGGTAAAAGAGACACAATTATTGTTTGATGAAAAAAATTTGTTTTGCACATCCTGTCACTTAGGATTTGTGTAAAAGGCTTCTTACTTGACTGTCAGTAAGGGAAATGCAGTAATCAAACATCAGGAATTACTTATTTGGTTTTATGGTTATATTTGATCTGCCATAGCCACTTTTATGACAATATGCACTGTATATAGCACAACGTTGTGTACTGAGTATTTTGCATTTCTCCTTAAAACACTGAAAGCAACGTAGAGACACTACTCTGACTACAAATAAAGCAGATTGTATTTTGTTTTGATTCACACATTTTAGTAACAGTGCCCTTTTCTAAGGAACGGTTACTAAAAGCTAAACAGGCTCTTGACGAGTCCCAACTGAACATCGAATAGTGGTGTAGAATGCAGATATATTATTTTTTACAATCAGGGTACATCCTTTTAGATCAGATTGAAATCGTATGTCATTTTGTAGCACATGACTACTAGGGGTTGACCAAAAGAGTTTCAATATCCAAAATTACAAACAGAAGAAATAGAAGTAAATAAGTCAAGGGATAGGTATTGAGATGTATTACATTGAATAATTTGTCATGCATTTTATATATTCTGGCGGACGGTGTAACATACAAGTAGTTTGGTTTAGCAGGGACCAATTGATGAGGGTTATTTGAGATTTTTTACATGACAATAGCAGTAAGCGCAAAAAAAAAAAAAAATCAATCAATGTAAACACAGAAGTAGTGGTTGCCAAAAGGCTTTGTTGAAGCTTCAGGGGGAAGTCCCACATGTCTGCCAATGCTCTAGCAACTTACTTCCCACCACACAAGAAGGCTTCAGTGTGGGCGTACAGATGTGCTTATATGACTGGCTAATGGGGTTCATCAACACTTAGCTGTGGGTTCTTTCTGGGAGACAGCAAAGGGACTAGATGCCTTCACTTATCTGTTTTTGTCTCATTAGCATCAATTAGATAGCTTGTGTGAGTCCGCAAATTTGCTATTTCAATTTCCTCCCGATGAGCAATTCAGTTGAAATGATTAATTCAATTAATGTTTTTGTAAAAAAAAGTAAAAAAAAAAAAAGTTAAAAAATCGTAAACTAACGTTGACTCTATAAGTCTTCAATAGATTTAATCTAATTGTATCTATCTATCTATTTTTGTTCAATCAAAGGAACTCTAAGGGAATTCTTACCATCTATGGCAGAAAGCAGGACTCGGGAGTGGTCGTATGCTATCACGTTAGCATATCTATTCTTTGGTTTGTTCACTTCCAGGTTGGAATGTTCCCATGTAAACTGCTGCCCTGGGTCAACGGACTGCAAAGAAGAAGATGATTCATCATTAGTATTCACAACAGCAAATGACTGCATGACATAAGCATTTTCGAGAATTCATAACAGGAGAATACACACATTGAAATTAAGGCTATTGAAATTTGACCAATATTTGTGAATGTAAGGGAGAAAAGATCCTTTATTGAATTTCTTAAAATCTGGTCGGATGGCGTTTCAAAACTTTTCTTATTCTCCCCTCTTCACATGCTTTTTGACTGAAATTGCATCTTTTCCACATAACAAAAAAAGTTGGTGTATCACTTACTGATCCCAAAAAATAATTAACCCATACCGTTTCATTTTTGGACACAATTATTTATTCTTACATTTTGGAAGAATATCATAAGAGCTCAATAGGAGGCTCCACAACCTGTTGCTTCAGTACTGCATTGTGGAGCTGCAAGCAGCTCCAGTGTGCAAAAGCCTCCCTGCCTGTCTCCTCCTCCATATCCTCTCATTTACCACACCTCGCCGAGACATTGGGACAGGTCATACAATTATGATTTAAAAAATTGTTGCATCCTATTATGGCAACATGTTGATGAAGTTGCTTTTCTCTGATTCTTCTAATACAAATTATTTGCTTATGGTTTTTTTTGGTTTCCATATTGAATTATTATTGCCTCTATTGAATTATGTATTGCCTCTATTTATTTTGCGGTTTATTGTTGTAAAGTGTTTTGTACTAACTTTGTTTTGTAAAGTGTATATTCTAACAAACTAACTTACTGCACATCCATCCATCCATCCATCCATCTATCCATCTATCAGATTATCTAGAAACATTTGTACATTTATTATTTATTAATATCATCATGGTAATAAATATAATACTAAATTCCAACTGAATTCTTTATCAGCAAAAATCAGCCTGCTAGTCCGGAATGCAATCGTGAGCTAGGAAAAACCTTTTGCTAAGCCGCTATACTTTATCAAAATATGTTGAACCAGTCTGTCTCAGTATTGCTCATAATGCAAACCCTCATTTCATTGTGCTCTCAAAATTACTTTCCATTGCTCACGAAAACCAGCCTCGGAATTAGAATTCAATGTACTTCAGCTGCAATAATAGACTGGCAGCTTGGCAGAGAGCCACAGCCTGACCTCATGGTCGTGGAGCCGTGGCACAGCCTGCAGAGAAAGCCCATCTATTTAGATCTACTTCTTTGTGTTTCCACACAAAAATCACTCTGCTGTCAGAGACCTGGGGTTGGAAACGAGGCGTTCCGCAGGTCTTCTGCATTGTGATCCGATGGCTGTTGTTACCGAGGAAAACATTGAGGGAGCATCTTTGTTTCAGTCCTTGCCCTTAATAACCAATTACTCAGCTTAACAGAGCTCCCATCATACCAGTCAGCCTGACGATATCACAGCAATGAGATTGTGGAGTCGCTGCCGTGCCTGACTATTTCCACCTTTACTCTTACCAAGTAACGAGACTGCTGGCAAGTCCCCAGCCGGCACATTGTTGTAATTGTTGTCTTGCATTGTTGTAATGAGATTACAGCGCTTGGTGAGATGGTGATCTTTTTGACGCAGCCATAGATGATGGCAAAATAATTGCATTTGGATATGCATTGTCAAAGCATCGCTTGCATTTAACCTGATGGGATAGTGTGAAAGTTTCATTTTCACTCGGCAGAAAGATCATCTTGGGTTACGACAAATAAACAGACTTTCTACTGGAGGGTATTCTTTTTTTAACTGGCGTACAACTGTCTTGGCTAAATTGCAGAAAGACTGACTTTACACTTGTAATGATAATAATGCTAAAGATATTCTTAAAAATCATAAATAATTGGACACTGAAAACTGAGAGGTAACCTTGAAGAAAAACTTACAAATTCATGAATTCGCAGAATATGAAAAAATATTACATAGTATATAATATAATATGGACACACCGTCGCACCATATAAACTCTTGAATTATTTCAGTTAGTACAGTTGACTGAAAGTTTCGAAAAAATGCAATTTTACTGTTAGAGTGACATCCCTGTTTGCACCTCGTATCAATTCCTTGGACACAAGACATGTATGTCCAAAATGAATCATTACCTCATATTCTTGTGAGAACTTGAGGTTGTCATTAGCTTTCAACCTCTCCAGGTGGTCTGCCAGGTCCATAATGGGGATTGGAGGGTGGCTGGTCATGCCTGTCAAACAAACACACCACAGGTCACACACCCCGAGGTGAGCAGGGTCTTCTGAGCACTAGGCAAACGTGAGTCATTTGAAAGCAGCCTGTGTGTAACAGGGGGGTGGGTGGGGGGTGGGTGGAGGGTGGGGGGGGTTGGGGGTGGGGGGTGGAGAAAGTGGATCTTGTTAGGCCGGTTTGGTCACTCAAAACAATAAGCATGCTCATGAAGACAATATGAATTCGGAAGTCAATAGGAAGTTATCGAGCACACATCCCCACTGTGACTCCCTGCTGGGAGGAAAAAAATGTTATTCACACCCATAGCTACAGGAGGAGTTAGCATGACAAAGAGACACACACAAACAGACACTGAATAAGACCAACTAAGGAACGAAAAAGTTAAGCCAGAGGTCGACGTCCGCTTTGAGTGATGACATGACATGTCATTTCAAACGCCGCCTCTTGCGATAACACATGTAAGACAGCATTTGAATGGGATGGAATGAAAGTGGAGTGCAAAGCTATGCAGAAAAATAAAAACAAAGGAAAAGCAATAAATAAAAAAGGCAAAAAAAAACAAAAAAAAAACTGTTGTGACAAAAGCATAAACGAGACCAACTAACTTGACAAATGGAGGTTACCGGGGTAACCGGGCATACTTGACCCTGCGGAGGAAACGGCGGTGTAAATAAAAAAAGGTCACAGCCATGTGATGACATCTTGTTGTTCGAACAGAGAGCAGACAGCTGGAAATGTGACAGACACTAGAGTGAAACACAAAACGATGAAGTTGCCTGCGTGTCGTTGATCGGTTGGTAACACACGATGTCATGCATGGAGGCTTGTCAGTGAATATCATGAGAATCACAATCCGAGATGCCAAAGTCAAGCGACGCTGTCGACGTCCAGTCGAAATGCTGACCAGATGATACACGGCCTTCGCAGTTCACGGCAATAAAAGTTTTACCCATGACTTTGACAACATGAGGTTGGCGCTGTTGAACATTTCTGCTGTGTAAGGCACCAGGGAGTCTGTCTCTCTGGAGAAGCAACGTCACGATGTGGGATGCTAGGCTCAGGTGTTTTTTTTTTGCCACCTGTAAGGACACCACTTTAGCCACTGGGCATTTTATGGTACAGGTGTGCACAAAGTGCTTACATCCTGTTATAGCTGGGTTTTGATAATTGCAAGAAGGGGTGCCATTTTTGGCACTCCAGTTGAAAGATGCGTTACTCTGGCACGCCTGTGGTCTTTCATCCACACCGATAACACGAGTGGGCATTAGCTAATGGAAAAAGCGGGACCCCTTTCTCGTCCGCTCACGCATCTCGAAGAGATGGCAGAGAGTGTGGCTATCGGCCCTGCCTCTCAAGACCCATTTCCAGCGGCGGTGACAATGAAACCACCACTCGCCACGCGGCGCTACGCCACCGTCAAGCGTCCTCAAGATGAAAACGGGCACTGAGGTGAGAGAGAGGGTTTAGCGGGGAGGAGGGGGGGACAGTCGGTCTAATGTAGCCCCTCTTGAGGGCTCGCGACGAAGTCGTCGGGAGAGGCACAACGCTTTTGAGTGGGAACGCGATGCCGGGGAATCGACTCTCGAGAGGCTGGCTGGCAAAAAGAGACGGGGGCCACAGAAGACAAGGGTTGCTCGTTGGGATGGAAATGGAATGACTGTGGCAGCTGACCGTGAACCCGGAGCTTAAAGGGGGTAACATAAACCCCTAGCCGAGTCGGGAGAATTGCTGATGGCTCTACCGTCACTGAATAATTTCCGTCAATAATTTCCATCTATCAAAAAAAAGGGGCCTGCAGGAATAACGTATTCTCCTTTGGTTTTAGCTGACCTGAGACATATCGCCATGATCCTACAACATTACTGGTAGGCTCTAAACACCTGTCCCACCTCATTGCCAGAAGAGCTCAAAGGCAGTTGAGCATGTCTCTTTCACTCAGCAGGACCAGCAACCCATTGCTTTTCCCAGTGACAAATGACCTGTGACGTACATCTCCTCCCCAGGCGAGACAAGGGGGCTAGACAAAGACCGATCTGAAGCGAGACCACCGCTCAACTCGAACACCAAAGGTCAACGCGAACACCAAAGGTCAACGCGAACACCGTTGTAGTCCACAGCTGGTCAGTGTTCTTCCATGGCTGTCCCTCAGCTTGTGTGCAGAGTGTGACACAGCAATGTGACACTTTCCATAGTTCCTTGTTGCTAGCTATGACTTCCACAGATCAGGGGGTCATCCTAGTACGGTTCTCCCAGTCAGCATGTCAATTCTGGGTAACTGTCAAGAACCAGGTGTACATGAGGAGGCTAGCTGCTGTAAATGTGCCAGTTTATTTAGATTAGGTCTTGATAGGCACATAGGTTTATGTGTGTTGGATTGGCTTCCAAAAAAAGAAAAATATATACATATATATATAAATATATACACATATTTATTATTTATTATTATTATTATTATTATTATTATTATTATTATTAATAATAATAATAATAATAATAATAATAACAATAATAATAATAATAATACTTACAGTGCTGTGCAGAAGTATTTGCCCCCTTACAGATACTTATTGTTTTTGCACATTTGTCACATAAATGTTTCAGATTATAAATTTATTCAGATTATCAAAAAGCTGTTTTTAAATTTTTATATCAGACAATGTGAAAAAGTAATTGCCCCCCCTTGTTAAATCATGATTTAACTGATATTAACCAAATTTTTGGGAAAGCTGAGTTCAATTTCACTAGCCACACCCAGGCCTGATTACTGCCAGAACTGTAAAATCAAGAAATCACTTAAATAGAACCTGTCTGACAACATGAAGTAGATCATGCCCTGATCTGAAGAAATTCAAGAACAGATGAGAAACAAAGTCATTGACATCTATCAGTCTGGAAAGGGTTACAAAGCCATGTCTAAGGCTTTGGGACTCCAGCGAACCACAGTGAGAGCCATTATCCACAAATGGAGAAAACATGGAACAGTGGTGAACCTTCCCAGGAGTGGCCGGCATACCAAAATTACTCCAAGAGCGCATCGACTCATCCAGGAGGTCACAAAAGAACCCAGAACAACATCTAAAGCAACGCAGGCCTCACTTGCCTCAGTTAAGGTCAGAGTTCATGATTCAACAATAAGAAAGAGACAGGGCAAACATGGTATCCATGGGAGAGTTCCAAGGCGAAAACCACTGCTGACCAAAAAGAACTCAAAGGCCTGTCTCACATTTGCCAAAAAACATCTTGATGATCCCCAAGACTTGGAAAAATATTCTGTGGACTGACGAGACAAAAGTGGAACTTTTTGGAAGGTGTGTGTCCCGTTACATCTGGCGTAAAACTAACACAGCATTTCAGGAAAAGAACATCATACCGACAGTCAAACATGGTGGTGGTAGTGTGATGGTCTGGGGCTGCTTTGCTGCTTCAGAACCTGGGCGACTTGCCGAAATTGATGGAACCATGAATTCTGCTCTCAACCAGAAAATCCTGAAGGAGAATGTCCGGCCATCAGTTCGTGACCTTAAGCTCAAGCGCACTTGGGTTATGCAGCAGGACAATGATCCGAAGCACACCAGCAAGTCCACCTCTGAATGGCTCAAAAAACCCAAAATGAAGGTTTTGGAGTGGCCTAGTCAAAGTCCGGACTTAAATCCGATTGAGATGCTGTGGCATGACCTTAAACAGGCTGTTCATGCTCAAAAACCCTCCAATGTGGCTAAATTAAAACAATTCTGCAAAGAAGAGTGGGCCAAAATTCCTCCACAGCGATGTGAAAGACTCATTGCCAGTTATCGCAAACGCTTGATTGCAGTTGTTGCCGCCAAGGGTGGCACAACCAGTTATTAGGTTTAGGGGCAATTACTTTTTCACATAGGGCCAGGTTGGTTTGGATAGCTTTTTTCCCTTAATAAATGAAATCATCATTTAAAAACAGCTTTTTGTATTTACTCAGGTTATCTTTGTCTGATATAAAAATTTGTTTGATAATCTGAAACATTTAAGTGTAACAAATGTGCAAAAACAATATGTATCTGTAAGGGGGCAAATACTTTTGCACAGCGCTGTATATATCTATATATATTTCTGAAGGAATTTTGTAATTACTGCTTGACAACACAGTTTAATTAATCATTCATCATTGACATTTATGTGTTAAGTCATTACCAGGTGTCTGGAAGTTGATGCGTCGAAGCTCAACTGGATCAGTTGGATGATGGGAAGGCATTTCCTTGCCGTTGGGAAGACTTCCTTTCCGTGCTTCGGACTCTGCTCTTTTCCTACAAACAAACAAATCAACTTCCATACTTACTTTGTACATCATTCAATAGTATTTTCATCACGAAATATTGTACAGCATCATTTACACTATTTAAAATATACAATGTCAGGACATACTAAATAGGAAAACAGTCATTTGAGTTGCATCATTCGTTTACTTCAATAGTTATACGTATGACAGAGAGATGAATGTTGAAGCCTTGAAATACAATACATAATAAGGCTTTAAGATTTTAAGATGCAAAATTTGATGACACAAAACTATCCTGGGTAAAATTGTTATGTTGTGGTGTTTGTTTGGAAGAGGATTTGCAGATAATATGGATGCTTTTAAATAGTCTGTAGGATGGCAAAATGTAACCTTTCAGAAACCAATTGTCGTGCTGAACTGAACATTGCTAACTGAACAATTTGACTTTTGATTCTCTGCCCCTCCAACTCAAGTTGAATGAACAAATTTGCATTTGACATTGTGCTGCTCGAGAATAAATTCAGCTCATGAAAGTTGCCACGGGGTCAATATACGCAGCACTTTTCTGTGACAACAATTGATGACATAGGTTTCAGGAGGTCAATAGTGTTGATTAGCTGTGAGGTCGTTGTTACAAGCATTTTAACAAACAATGTTTTGTATTATTGTTGTAAATGGTGATTTCACAGACAAATGAAAAACAGGCGCTAAAGATAAAGTGAGGTATCTGAAAAGTATGTACCATAAGATATCAGTACAAAACTACTGCATAATTAAAAAGCAGTTAATTTAGGGAAAATTGGTTTGTAAAAGTTATGAACATAACAAATAAAGAGATTGTGGATAAATGTAATGAAAGGCTGGCTGTATTTACACAGGGAAGCTGGGTAAACCAGTTAAGAGTTACAGTACCGGTACAAAGTGCTTTCCCGGCCCGTGAGAACATTGGCTTGTGATGTCATACTGTTGAGGAAATATATCTATTTGTGATATACTGGCATTTAGTTATCATGCCAAGTAGCATTTAAATAGCTTGGGGATGGAGAAATCTTAGCAAAAATACTGCATGCAGGTTTACAAGTGAGATGATGGACGTGATCAAAATAAGAACATAAACTACCTTCAGTCATGCAACTGTGTCTAAGTCTAACAAATAAATGTTAAATAGAGATGTTAATTAGAGTTAGGATAATGTTGGTTAAAAGTATGAGACGTAATAAATTAATATGAAATATCAGAACAAATCATTAAAAAAAATCATCCTAAAACATTGACTAAAACAACTAGTTTTAGCTTCTGTAAATCAGAAGCAAATTCAGGGACACTGGGATTTGTAAACGAAGCTATGAGCAGAACAGGGTTTGGGTAAGGATGAAGGTTGCACTGTGTCCTTTTCTCATCTTACCTGTCTGGTTTGCTGCTCCATTCGTAAGCAAGAAAATACATGATGACAACACATTAGATGGCAAAACCCTTCGACCTACACAACTTACATCTTGTCACGGAGACACTCGGGTTCTTTTGTGAGAAAACATAGTCCTTCAAAGGCAAATTATATTGTCCAAACGTAAATGCAGGGTTACGTGTGCAATTATCAACACTTAACTTTGGATAATTTGCACAATTATACAGCTTCATGGATTGTGTTGTGCTCCCGAAACTAATATTTCAACACAGTAACATCCATGTTTTCTACATTTTATTTTATAACGCTATTTTAGGCAGACACATCGATTATTTCTTGACTGACACATAGAATGCATGTACACGCTTTTTATATTTGTGAGTTTATCCCCTTTCCTACATTTTACTGTAACGCTACCATGGTCAACACATCAACATTAAATCATTGTTTACTGTAGTAGTAGTATAATACACAGAAAATACATTGCAACTAGTAAAAAAAAAAACCTAACACGCTTCATTATACAATTACAAATAAATAAATAATAAATAAAGTTGCCGAATTACAAATAATGTCTGTGCAGGTGTAGGAATGCAATGTGTCAAGCCTGAGTGATATAGGTGATCGTATGGTGCCTTCACCTTGCCCTTCCCAGCTCTACTGCAACATGCACGCGTCCTTTGTTACAAATCACACGGCAGCACAGGATCAAGGGAATGGTCACCCGGTTATGCACTATGAAGTGTTCCCTTCCCTGGTGACATTAACTAGGTAATTCTCATGTAAATGTGTGAGGCACTAACAAAAACAAAGGGCATTTCTCTTGCTCTTTATGATACATTTTATTTTTGGACAGGCAAGTACGCTGCCAAATTTTTTGGTACCCCTGGCATTGACTTCTACATAACTCAACATGCTGCCCAAGGATGTGAGGAAAATCAAATGATATGATCTACTGCTGTGTTAGAATGATAGCGTTGGATTTAGCGTCTGTGTTTACAGTTGATCATTTTCTAGTAAAAACTCCACACTGACTGTTATTTCATAGGCATCTGGATGATTGTCGAGAAATGTGCCATTACACAAACAATTCAAGGCCGATAAGGCTTTCCCAGAATGTGTTGTCTGAGGGCATGTCTAAATGGAAGTTGCCGATAACTTTGAGCACTCTCTGCCCACACTTGACATCTACAAGTACTGACACATGGCTGTTTTGATTCCATATCTGTATATCTACGATTTAGGAGGGTGTGGATGGATGTATCTTTGCTTCTCAGCCAGTTTAACCGCGGGTGTAGCATCTGATGTACCTAAATAATTTATGGGGTTTGTATGAGGGGAGTTTGTTTGATTATTTATCCAGATAAGCAGGGTTTTAGTGCTTGTTGGCTCACATTTCTCAGTGTCAGAACATGTGCGTATGGGTGTGAGTTTCTATTTCCTATCCTTACCTTTTATACAGGAGGATGGCAATGACGATGCAGATGATGAAGACCACGGCAAGGACAGGGCCAACCACCCAGATGAGTCCCTCCTCTTCATCAATGATGGGCTGGGGGTCGATTTCAGCTGACACAACAGGGTCCGAGTAGGGACTGGTGGCATACATAGTCTGTGGGTATGCAAAGACAAGACAACGGTAACTTCGACCTTCTCACCAAACGTAATTTATGGAACATGGAATTTAGATTCCTCACCACTTAGATTTTTTCATATCCTAAAAAAAAAACAAAAAAACTCTTGACCAGATCACATAATCCAAACTACCTTTCACAATTTGGTTTCAGCCTTAATTTATGTTCCTTACTCTTCAAGTATGACAAATTTCAATCATTTCATCTCATCGTGGAATTCTATATTGGTATTTGGATGTCAGATGAAATGCTGAACCACCTTTACACATTTCTTGGTCTATCGATGGCGTTTTCCAGCCATTAGTACTGGGCTAAGGTCGCTGTGTAGTTTTTATTCTTTATTTGTTTTATTTTTTTTACAACCTACCTTGAAACAAATTTGAATCACTATAATACATTGTTATTATGACATGGTAATCTGTGGGATAGGACTGTGATTAGCCCATTTTGAAGTTATTGTGCTCCTGCTAATCTTTGAATTGACCCATCAAAGTGATAGACTTCATCGTGATAGCTAATATTGGACTTCTTGATTGACTTATTCAAAGTCTGAGGGGAACGAGATAAAAAAAAGACAGGGCTTTAGGGCCGAGAAAAAAAGCCAATCTGTGCTGTGGTGGGCAAATTGGCGATTTGTCTCTCTCCCTCCCTGCCGTTATCGTTCCTACTGTACCTGCAGCCAGGACAGCCAGAGATTCAAAGACTGTTTTAAACCCCAGCTCATCAAATCCATCATGCTGCCGCACTCGGCCAGCTAATCACGCCGCTTTCTCTCCCTCCACGAACACACACACTCACAGACACTAGCTGCTGTGGTTAAGATAAGGCGGGCTGTATGTAGCTCGCAATTAAAGCGAAGCCCTGTTATCAAAGTATTTATGCAGTTGTCAGGGGCCTTCAGGGGGTTCCCTCCGCCTTGCAGAGGCAAGTCAGGGTGCTTAGGGCTACTTTATGGCTGCAGCTTCTACTCTCCAAGCAGAAGCCTCAAATGGACTCAAAAGTAACACATCCTTCTAGGGGACGCGCCCCCCTGCCTGGACCCAGTGGGTTTTAGTCTTTGGTTGTTAACACCAAACTTTAACCTGGTGAGATATGTTTGAAAAAGGAAATTGCCTGAGGCTTGCAAGGTCATGTTTGAACTGAATTCCCTTCTGTGGTGTCCAAGCAAAAAGACGTACAGACACAGAGAAGGGGAGAGAAGACAGTGTACGTGTAGAGAAAAAGAACGAAAAGCATACTTACATTTTCAGACATCTCTAAGATGGCCAGCACAAAGAAAATGTACTCATGGCCGTTCTGGAGCTGCTTGTTTTCAAAGTCGCCATAGATCTTTGTGTCTCCAAGTGTGAACTCAGTGGGAAGGTCTTTGAAGTAGGCAGCGATGTAGGCTTTCGGCTCCGCTTGCCTCCGGAATCGAAGTCCTCGGCTTGTTCGGTTAATCTCTTTGAGCAGCTACAGCGAAAAAAAAAAAGAAGATGTGGCCATTTGGAAAATAGTCACACATATTTTCCAAACACATTTCGGAATTGCGCAAATATACCACCAGCACATTGGCAGATATACAGATAAAACTACTGATTTCAAAAGTGTCAAGGAGATTCCCATTTAGTTCTGAACAGGCTTAAAAAATTCCAAAAGACTTGCAAAGATTTCAATCTCACACTATTAAAATGTAGTTTCAAGTTAAATATATTTTTTTGCCACAGGATTGCCACAACTAGTCCATAGAGAGCAATGCATGTTTTTGGGGGCATTATTAAAACACAGTTTCAAAAGAATATGCTGCACACAGCTTCTATGCTTACGTCTATGTCCATACCATTATGTAGATGAAGACGGTCGGCCTGTGGCTTGGAGTCATTTACTCTGTGCATGTTAGAGAACGAACGCTTTCTCCTGGTGCCTTAACGATACTATTTTTGGTTGTATAGATAAGGCTAAAGAAATAAACAAGTCGATATACAACGGCATTATAGAAGGACAAAGAAGCACTGACTTTTAGAAAATCCAAATGATCCCACTTAATGTCGTAAAATATTACAGGTGGTGCGGTGAGGGGAAAATCGCCATACACCCACAGCACAGGCAGTGTCACCTTGACTCAATGGGTTACCAGGGCAACCACCCAGGACAACGCCTTCTAGAAGGACCCTGCTCGACCACCAAACACGACTGAGAGAAATCGGACTCATGTTGTGACCTGGGCCCCTTTCTGTCAGCATGGGCAACGTTTGACTTTTCTCTAGTATTGCGCCCTTTTCATTAAACTCTGTGCAGCTACTGCATGTCCCTTAGGGGCCCCTCCACAATTGGCTTCTCTTTTAGTGTTTTTTTTGCGTAGTGTAATGAATTAGCAATGAACTCCAGGTCAAATAAACTGGATAAAATGTATACGTTCCGTTTCCTGCAAAAGTCATTTTAACGCCTTTTGTCTTATAGTACAATTTTGGGCACAGACAGCTAGAGCGTAGGATAACTAACGATATAATATAATAGCACGGTTACTGTCATGATATTATAACAACAAAAAAAACCAGTGTTCTCACGGCAACTGTTACTGAATTATAATTATTTGAAATGTTGCACAACTTCTCAACAGCAAGCGATGCAGCATCAGGACATAAGCACCAATCTAAAACCCACAGCGTTTCTTCTCCCTATGGCTAATTCCGCATTGTTTCTCTTTAAACAGAGCCGAGAAGCGATGCCTACCTACTGGCAACGAGACGATCGTTAGAACTGGGTCACGCATTTACGATGGGAGCGTTTTTTTAAAGCTGTGCATGTTGGTGGTACATTTCATAGTTCTTAGGGCTCAGCGGAAACATGTTTTGAGATAATCTCATTATTATGGCTTCTTGATTTATAGGGCTGTTTGAGTTCACACATCAAAAGCAAGTCACATTAGTGTAAGCGAAGCTGCCTGCTTGTCTGGCGTCTAAGTTCAAATCTTTCAAGCGGGCATGTGTGCGTCGATGAGGGAGAGTGTGTGTCCTTTTGTGTGTATGTGTGCTTGTTGACTCGGGGGCTGGTGGAGCTGCCTGATAATGTCTTCAATCATCTCCCCTGTCAACACAGCTAAATCCAGCTGCCCTTGGGAAAAGTTGTGAAAAGGTGAGCGCCAATATTGACAAACAAAAAAATTCTGACATTGGGCGACTTTTGTATGATCGGTCAAGGTGTAAGACAAGCCACTGATAATAAAGAGTTGATTCCCCAGATGACACTGTTGCTGCTTGTTAGCCCCTTCGTTTGTTCACTGAATTATGGACATCTATTTTGGAGATATCAAGAACATAAGCGCATGAACGGATACGGCATTCCCATGGGAAGAATCCTGTACGATATTGGACTATTTAAATTTTGAGAGGAAGGCCATTAGTGACCTGACAAAGTTACATATTAAAGAGTGCACTCCACCTATCATCATGTCTCCTGATAGTTATAAAACCTACAACTGCTATTGCACCAAAGTGTGCATGCAAAACATGAAAGCTTCTGAACGACCTAGGACTGGCTAAGTATAAGTTGTGGAGTGTTTTGTGCCAAGCCAATGCCCTAGCCTTTCTTTGAGCAAATAGAGCCACGGGGCCTGATGCAGCTCTTCAGGTAATTACCTCAAAGGCATGGAGAGAAGCCGAGAGGAGGTGGGAATGGGGGTTGAGATGCACTTGATGGCTACTTCATGCTCTCCTCATTTCCATGTAAATAGTGCTCTCACATGACCAATCAACTGGCCCTCTCTGTGGCTTCTTCCTCGGCTACGTCTGTCTGCCAATCTCTCTCCGTTGTTGCTACCAGACTTGAGGCTTATTGGGTCTACTTCAAAGACAGCCATTTGAGTGGTATGCAAGCACATAGTTAGATCTTAAACTCTTTTCCAGTACCTACCTCTTCCAAGTTCATCTCGTCCGGATTGTCCCAGGGTTTAAGAAACTTCCCAGTCCGCTGTTTCTTCAGGGGCACCACCACAATATAGTATCCCCTAGCCCCCCAACAGAAAAGAAATGTATATTTGACACTGTTCAGCATCAAAGTTGACTGACTCACAATACTTCCATTTGAAGGTCACAAATGGCAAAGCTGCGACCAAAGAAAGCGTCATGAAAGACATTCAATTTCCTTTGCAACACATTGTACCGTCTCCAATCGAAAAACAAACGCTTTGGAGCATCACTACTGTACCTCTATTGGACACATAAAATGCACATGACGTTACTGTTTTAGTGAGTTTACACTCCACATCTTCTTAATATAAAATATTGAATTGAAGCATGTTCACTGATGTCAGGCACACAGTTGCACCTTGCTGAGGGAACCTGTGCCTGTGGGCAAATTAGAGCACTTCCCTCGGAGATAGTTGGATTAGAGGGATTTACATCCCTCCATGAGGGGGGAGCAAGATAGATAGTGGCATTTACCAGAGTTTTGGGGTGGGGGGGCGTTCCTGTCTGGGCACAGTCTTAGCTAGCGTTAGCCAGCTAGGTAGTGGGGCAGGCTAATAGGAAGCTAATCAGTGTAAGCCCTGGCCCCGTGCATCCAGCAAGATCATAACCCAAGGTGGCTGCTCCAGGCTAGATACTTTTTGACAACATGGGTCTTTGTTTGGTATGGCAGTGTATCGCTGCCACACCGGAAAAATGAAAACAGATTGGTATCACGTTATAACGTGAATAGTGTATTGTTATAACGAGATGTTTTTCATGTCATAAGATGATATTTCCACGTTATAACGTGATAATTCATCATTCAATAAGTTGAAGTAAACGTGAGTTTTCATTTACTGTTGTGTAACTTTAACCGTCACCAGTGCTGCACCTATGGTTCACATGTGATCATCATTGTATGTGTACGTGAACTGAAAGTGTTACTGCTGCTGACACCATAATACTATATAGAGATGTATCAAAGATGCAGTCTTTGAGTAAAATTTTCTAACTTTCTAACAAGATTACATTTAAAAAATTTTATTCTCTAATTTATTACATACCTCCTGGCAGATATCAGTACAACAAATGCTCTGAGAGAAGATGTGCTCTCTATGAATGCCCTAGGCCCTGTATTCAGCCTATCAAAAAAATCTGGAGGCCTGGCAACTAGCGTTACCTAGCTTACGAGTGTGTCTTATTTCGCAGGTATGTGCAAACACAATTTGAAGGGAGGGGCTTATGAGAGGTATAGGAGGAATCAGAAACTCTGGGGGTTGGCTTTCTGGGCTTTTGTGATTTAAATTCTTGGAAATATTTGCCCAATTCTTGAGATTTGCATATTACACCTTTAATTGAAAAAATAATAAAAATAAATACTAGTCAAGAAGTGGTGAAATTACGAAGATGAAAGTGGTTACTGATGTTTTTGTAAATGAGGAACAATCTATTGAACCCAAACAGTCCACTCAGTGAGTACAGACCTGCAATTATCCGATTGGATAGCAGCAACCCTCCGGTTACTTACCTGACTTTCTCAGAGGTTTGGACGGAGGGCAGCTCCACGGTCACCATTCCGTCGGAGTTGGTCTTGCCGATGAGGTAGGGCTTCGTGCGTAGGAGGTCGGGCGCTGTCATGGTGGACACCCGATGCTGCAGGCCCCCCGCGCTGTTCCCACGGTTGGTCAGGAGGAAAGAGTACTGCGTCTCGGGCTGGAGACCGGTGATCAGCTTCTGGGTGAGCTTCCCATCCACCTCCACGCTCTGCCCGTTATCGTAGAGGATCTGTTGAGAAGTGCAGCGGGCGGAATTACACACTCGGCCCGAGACACTGACTTCCTCACATGGCTGGTTCACATGCTCCCATATACAATCGAAATCGTCCAAGTTATACGGTGCGCACACACACGCACGCACGCACGCACGCACGCACGCACGCACGCACGCACGCACGCACGCACACACACACACACACACACACTTCTGAGTGAGCTTCCCATCCGCCTCCACACTCTGTCCGTTATCACAGGGGATCTGTTAAGAAGTGCAGCAGGCAGAATTACAGAACAGACGGTGGCAGATTGGAAGCCATTGTATTATAAGATCCTCCCATGACTTCACGGTTCAGTGTGGAATGGGGTTTGCTTACAGTTGATTAATAACTCGACACCTTCATCATATTATATTATATATTTCTTTATGTTTGGGCAAAGGGAATATCATGTGAAGGCATCTTCTGTGGTACATGTCAGCTGAAAAATGCCATTTGTGCAGAAAACTACTCTTGGAATTCAGCCACAAATACTTTATGTTAATGCATTTGTCTATGAATCCCTGCTGGCCTGTGTTCAGTAGAAAAATAGCGACAAACTAAATTGAACTGCATCACAACCCCAAAATGGCTGTCAGTGGTCAAGCATTAGCTAGTGACATAACAACGATACAAAATATACCGGTTACTGTCATGATATTATAACAACAAATATACAGATTTTTTTTTTTTTAAGAAAACAAAAGATTCATTGTTTATCAACGTTAGCAATGTCAACCTATGAGATACCAGAACATTTCCAGCACTAGCCTGGAATTATTTTTAATAACAGAGCAACATGCAATCATTGTCAACACTCACAGTGAAGGGCTGAGCTGGGTTGTAGTTGTCTGGGATCTCCCATGTAAGCAGCACAGACGTCTTCATGGCCGCTTTCACATGGAAATTCTTTGCAAACACTGCTAAAAGAAAGGGGGGAGCAGATGATTTAGACAAAAAGCAACGCGGAACCTGAAGACTTCCCGACCACAGTCCGTCTTACCTGAGCACAACCACTTTGAAAGAAGAACTACATTTGTCTCACAGGCCCTTACGATACTCACGCCTTACCTTATCACCAGCGGCTTCTAAAATCAACTGACTGATCTTGACTTGATCTTAATGCACGAGGGACACACATACTTACTCCACCTTTATTGACTTTTGGTTCTTTCATAGACTAAGCTGCCTTATACCAGTTCTGTTGCTGATTCCATACTCCACACTCTTCTGCCATTCAAGGCTTTTGCAGAGCTGGCGCTGTTTGGTGAGAGTGGTGAAGATAAAACTGTGTGGGTGGGGGCGGGGGGGCTGAGTGGGTTTGGGGAATGGTCCTACCTTGATCCAGAGGCTGTGTTCTGAACTGGACACTTGGACTATAAGGGCCAGAACCCTTGCTGGTGAAGGCGCACATTTTGATATCGTAAGTGGTGTCCGCCTTGAGGCCGTCCAGCACGGTGTTGGACTCCGGGGCGGTGATGAAGAGTTCCGAGGGGCTGCGGGGGCTGTTGATATCCTTGTACTGCAGGGCGTACTTTAGGATGAGGCCGTTGCGCTCCGCCAGCAGCACGGGTTTCCAGCTGACCTGAATGGTGGTGGTGGTGGCCCCCTCGGCCGCGATGCTCTGGGGGTAGCCGCTGGGCGCGTCTTCGTTAGTGGTGACCTCCTTGACCGTTTCCTCGCCGAAGCCCACCTTGTTGCGGGCGGACAGGCGGAAGGTGTACGACGCCCCTTTGTGGATCTCTTTGGTGGTGTAGTGGTTCTCCCGCTCAGGGAACTCGATGACGGTCAGGGGGTCCACGTCCTTGCGGCCGAACCGGAGGCGATACCCTTG
The DNA here is from genome assembly GCA_026901105.3 of Galaxias olidus. NCBI lineage: Eukaryota > Metazoa > Chordata > Actinopteri > Galaxiiformes > Galaxiidae > Galaxias > Galaxias olidus. The sequence goes on from JAPMUY010010233.1 coordinate 83,993, forward strand.
CAGGGGGCCGTGCGTTAGGGCCGGCGGGTGCCACTGGAGGAGGGCTGTGCCCATGTTAGTGGCGCTGACCATGAGCCGAGGTTTTTCAGGGACTGAAAGCAAGCCGAAACAAATAAAACACTATTAACATATCTGCATATTGCAATCGCTGTCATGCGCTGTGTCACAAGTGATGGATGTCGTATTTGCACAAGTGAACAGGTGGAGGTAGTGCCTCTCTTTGAAGGTGCTTCAGGTTTTTTGTGAAACTATGATTTAGGTTTTACCCAACTAACCAAGTGAGCAAATGCATATCTTGGAATGTTTTGCCTTCATTCAAATACAAATCAACAAGGAGAAGTTTGGAAGCCTTTACTGAGAGTCAACCTCTCTCTCTCTCTCTCTCTCTCTCTCTCTCTCTCTCTCTCTCTCTCTCTCTCTCTCTCTCTCTCTCTCTCTCTCTCTCTCTCTCAGCTGCCTGTATCTCTCCGCCTGCAGGCAGGTGCAGCATGAAAGGCTTCTCAGACGGATTAGACCACAGTGCAATTATATGTCACACAGAAGTTTCTCTAAATTGCCATTTGGATTGTGTGGCACAGTTCTCTCCAAAGAAACTAATAAGAGCAGTAGAACAGGCTGTTTGCTTTTAATTCAGAAGTCTTTCATTTCTTTTTTCCCCTCCTCATTTTTCCATTAGTTCCTTAGCCCATGTGAGCAGTCCACCGCCAAGACAGCAGGTGAACGGAATGCCAATTGTTGTCGTAATTGAGGCAGCAATTAGCGGTATTCAAGTTGTGAGTCGTGTGTCTGGTAGTGTGTGTGTGTGTGTGTGTGTGTGGGTGGCGGGGGTCTCGCCGTTTAGGCTTACATTTTTTTTACTATTTCACAGCTCCAGATGACACGATTTTTTTATTAAATTATTTTTTTCGATGGTCACAATGCACTGACAGTTTCTTTACCTGCACCAGTCGTGGTTATCAGCTTGGGTTTGCTTCGAGCCCCATCACCTTTTGTTGTATAGGCTGCAACAGCGACCGAATACGTTGTCTCGGCCTGAAGGTCTGTAACGACCATTTCCTGTGGAGGAGAAGACGTGGGGTTATTCGCACGGCGTAGCTAGAAGGTAAAGCGAGTCCAAACAATGCAACCACCTGGTTTGGAATCGAAAAGAGTAGAAGTGACACATGCTAAGGGGCTGGCCCGGGTTCAATTTGCGATTGCATTGTTTCAGATCTTTGCATCTACTCACATGTTCAGTTGAATCATCATATTCCCACTGATTACGGTTGGGCAGTATGAAAAGAAAAGACAAAACAACGGCTAAGTACAGATACTAGTCAGGAAAGAGGAAGAAAGGGTTACACATAGTCTGGACTCACACATTTTATTCATTTGATGCATTGATCAATGGAGTCAAAATTTCTGCATTCGCACCTTCATTATGAAACATTGATATTACACTACTTGTGTCATTCAAAAAGAGCTCAAATTGAATTGATCTAGTGATGGTTAACCACAGGTGCATGCACAACATGTTCTGAATTGCAAATCTTTAGTTTCCAGTGATTCAATTAACGAGAAATCTCTACTGACTTTGTCTTGAGTTAGACAATTTGTCAAGGTTAGAGAGTACGTCTGGGAGGAGGCAGCTGGCAAAAGAGCGGGCTTTACCTGAGCATCGTCGATCAGGATGTCCTTGATGACTGGCTGTCCCGTCGGCTCCCCATTAACCATTCTGACATAGTGCACCTGGTACCCTCGAATCTGACCGTGCTGCTTGGTGGGCATCGGTGAGCGCCAGATCACTTTAATTGACGAGGAGTTGACAGCCTCCGCCTCGACTTTACGAGGCGGGCCGCTGGGAACTGGAGGGACACCATGGGATAAAAGAAAAAAGGTCAAGATTATAGAGGACCTCCCTCTCCCCCCTTCCTTTCTTTCATCCAGTGGGCAAAATGCTGGGGGTGAAAAAGTCTAGAAAAGTTGAGTATACTGCAGCAAGCACTGTATGACATCGATATTTCAACAATGGCAAGGAAAAAACAAAAACAAAAAAAACAACGGCAAAAACAGGTCTGACAACTGACCTGATCTCAAAACATTAAAAATGGGTAGAGTGGGATTCAAAATATGGAATAAAAATGTGTTTGTCAAAATTGAAAAGCCGAGCCAAAAGAGATGCTTCAATTTGAAGCACTGCAAGAATTTGGCAGTGAAGCATAGAATAATTTTTTTTTTTTTTTACTTGTCGACATTTTGAGAAAAACGTTTTTGGCCATAAAAAAATATCCTTCCATGTGTCCAAAACATCTGTCAGTGATATACATAAAAAGTCCACAAAAAAAAAAGAAAAAAAAAGATTCTTTCAAAAAAAAGACAAAAAAAGAAAAAAAGGTGAAACTGGAGGTCATTGGCCTGAAGTGCATCGTTGCAGGTGAAAAAGCCATACCATATGTTGAAATGAAATTAAATGTATAAAAAAAGACCCCAAAAATATCTGGGTTATAAAACGTTTGTCACAGTCTGCTTGGGTTAAAAAAAAAATTGCATGGGGGAATGGTCCGGGTTAGTATAAAAGCCAGAACTGTAAATTGTAGGCAGTCTCATTAGCAGTGAGGACAAGGCAGTAAGATAGGAGAAGGGGATTTAGATGGGGTACAGTGCTGTTAGTGTTTCAGGGGGGGCAGGTTGGAGGAAAGCGGGGGGACAGTGGAACACATACCATCCTCCTCGGTGCGGATGAGTTGTGGCACGCTTTCCGGTCCCGCTCCCACATCTGTATGTGCACTGACTGTTACGCGATATTCCGTCCATTTCTCCAAGTTTTCCAAAATGTACTGAGAGCTTTCGGGCGTGACGTAAGAGATTTGGCGGGTGGCTTTGTCGTCTCCTTCCACGGCAGTGTACTGGATGGTGTATTTCGTTAGGATCCCGTTTTGTAACTCCACTGGGGGTGGCCGCCAACTTACCAGGATATTGGTGGAGCTGGGGCTAGAGCACTTTACATCCTGAGGTGGACCTGAGGGCTCTGATTGGACGTTTGGAGTTGGAGCGTGGTTTGTTGATTTGGATAGTTCATTGGAGTGTCAGAGTGAGGTTTGAATTTATATAGATTTTTTGGGGTTGTTTTGGTTGGGATGATGGTGGGAGGAGGCAAACAACAAAGGAAAAGAAAGGGAAATAAAAATGGAACAAAATGAGGATGAAGCACACAGACTGAAAAAAAAACGCTTGCTGGTAAATGGGATCTGAAGTCAATGAAATACCACAAATCAAAATGAAACAGTAAGCGAAGACAAACGATCACAACCGAACTGGACAAAAGGAACAACTCACGTACACAAACTAAGGATGTAAGGAGGGATTCAGCATGAGAAACCTTTACAATATGCAACCTACCTTAGAATACGTAACCTTACACATGCCTCTCTTTACAACTCTGCTGTTTAACTAGTTCAATTCACCCTGACCAATCCAGTCTGATCAATAGCCATCGACACATCGGTACATCAAGTAAGACTATTGAGTAATTTAGCAAGCAGTTACCATCAATCCAAAAACATAAAGGTTGATGCTTCAACTAAAGCAAAGTAGAAAATGTTGTATAGGTCACCAACCTTTCCGAAGCCTGTTGGTTTGTGGTAAAAGCCTGATTGTGCAACAAAGAACCTCCCAAGGACATGTGACTGTATTGCATTTCAAAGTCATTGGCATGCCAATACTTTCTACTCCAGCAGGGGCAGTTTGTGCATCTAGGTAGAGTTAGAATTTTGGAACTTGGGTACCTACCTCATCTCTGCCCTTGACTTGCCCAGACCTCAGATTTACTTGAGGGTTGTTCAATGTGTATCACATAATGACACGTTATCATCATTTTGTGCGGTCCCGATTTAAAAGTGGTGAGCGAAACAAAAGAAAGTGTACGCTATGTCCTTTCATCTGGGATATCCACAAGTTAGCCAATCACAATCAGTAAGAGAAATCTGAGGTCTGTTGAATGGAGGAGGAGGGGGTGGGGGGTGTGGGGGTGGGGGGTGGTGGTGGTTCCCTATCTGCTGAGATAATACTGGCTTTGAGCTTTCTACGTTATCTTCATTCCAATCACTTTGCGGATTTGATCCGAGTTCTTTGAAATGCTGTTCCGAGGGTGAAATTACTGTCCATATACTGTTCAGAAAACGGAACCCCCCCCTGACCGTCACATTTAAGGTTGGTTGCTCCATAGAAAGCTCAGTCTAAAAATGCACACTGCATTGGGCAGGGTGCAACGTCAACAGACAAGGACTCAAATTGCACACACAAAAAATTTCGATCTGCTAATCAATTGGATAAAGAGGCAAATTAATAATTCACGGATACACTACTGGCCTAAATTGTTAATTTGGCTTTACAGATCAAAGGTGGATTTGAAGAGTAGGTTCTGTGTAGGGCGTGCAGCCTTGTCTCCTGACTTCACAGGAAAGCCCTGATAAAACCCTGGCAATGCACTGTGCATGAGTGCATGATACGCTTGACTTAAAGAGGATTTAGTCTCAAAACTTTTAAATCTATATCTATATAGATATATATATATATATATCTATAGATATATATCTATATATATTCCATTTTCAAAGGCATCCTTCTTTGTCCTTTTCACTTTTCATTTCAAAGGTCATTTCACTGCCATGTAGAATTTAGAAGTGATAAGGTGCTAATACTAGGAATGCAATTGAAAAGGGAAGTTTGGCTTCTTCCTCTAAAGATGTTCAGCCCTACCACCACGTAGCTAGAGCTTAAGATATGGAAGAGGACCTACGTGTTTGTGGGGTTTCTGCAGCGATCTCATTGGTGTAGGCTCCGACACCGTGCTTACTGCGAGCGGCTAGCTGGAACGTGTACGTGGTGAAGGGCTTCAGGTCCTTCAACAAGTAGGTGGTGGTGGGCTCAAAACTGATTCGCTTCTGTTGGGATGAACGTTTCAGGTTTCAGATGCCATATAAACATTCATGACAAAGGACACGTCATTAGGTCAAACGGCCTTTTTCATCAAAATGTAGTATTTCAGCTCAGATGGACTTTGCGATACGAAAATGAGCGTGTTACCTCCTCCTTGTCGTCCCCTCTCTTGTACAGTAGTTCGTATCCTGTAATCTGATTGTCCTGTCCTGTCTGCGCCGGGGCTACCCAAGACAGGAGAATGCTCGTTTCGGATTTGGCCTCTCCCTTGAAGTCGGTGGGCTGAGAGGGAACTGGGGAAATACATGCCAAGTCACGTTTAGGATTTATCTAGCTGGTGCGTTTTGTTTTGTTTACCTTCCACACATACTTTCACTCGCGATATTTTGTAACATGGTCAGTTTAATTAAAGCCGATGGATCCCTACGAAAATAGAGAACTGTTATCATTACAATAATAACAGCAATTACCGAAATCATGACAAATAGATAGGATCGTACTGAATAAACATGAATCAGATTTTCACAAATCTAAATGGCAACTGGAAATGACTTCGTCCTCAAAGAATCAATAGAGATTTTAAGTGCTTCCAGCTGCAGTCAACAACGAGCTGGCTCCTAACAGTGTAATAAGAGGGAGGTGATTGAAAAAGCCTTGACAAAAATGTACTTCACTGTCAAATTAGCCTCTTGACACTCTCAAAATTGTGGAGTGGAAAGAAGAGTTGCTTCCTTATTCAGAACTTGTTCAAGCCAATATAATATGAGCCCTATTAATCAAAATGGGGACATAAACTGTCTACCGAACCACACTTCATGACCACGAAACCAAGCGGTTCCTACCTCCTGTCTTGGCAATGATCTGAAGATCGGGAGAGAGTGGCCCGTCTCCCACTGAAGTGTAGGCTAGCACCTTGATGTAGTAGGTCTTGTTGGGGATGAGGCCTTGGATGGTGAGGAAGTTGGACCCGCGGACAATCTGCTTCTCCCACACGTTGACGTGCTGCGAGGCGTCCATGGTGTAGTAGACGCGGTAGCCCATGATCTGCCCGTTGGCCTCCTCGGGCTCGTCCCAGTGGATGACCGCCGTGGTGGCGCTGAGCATGCGCCCTCGGACCTGGCGGGGGGCCGTGCTGGGCGCCTGCTCGGTGGTCTTGGCCTCGATGGCCTCGCTGGGCGGCCCGCGCCCTATGTTGTTCACCGCCACCACGCGGAACTCGTAGTCCGAGTAGGGGCTCAGGCCTCCCACGCTGTAGCGCGTGGTGGCCACCCCATCGATCTCCTTGTAGGTGTCTTCCGAGAACTTGGACTTGTGCTGGATGATGTAGTACGATACGGGCTCCGGGTTGCCCGAGTCCCAGGTCAGCGTTATGCTAGTGGCTGTTTGCTCTGTCACCATGGGGATACCAGGGGACTTGGGTAACGCTGGAATCACAGTGTTCATATTTTACACAAGCAGCAAACACAAAACGGGAAAGATTCTGTACGACATAATCCTGATTTAAAATATGGTTTTAGCAACCATTATTATGACAAAGTAAGGCTGTGAGGCTACAAACGGCGCTCATTTAGGATGTCCGGTCCGGATGTTCTTTAAAAAACGGACCCAGTAACTGTTAAAACGTTGGACATTTACTAGAATAGCAGCCACAGCTTTCCCTGCTGTAATTTACGGCGTTGCAGTGTTTATCTCCTAAATAATTTAGCAGGGTAATTTATGACTTTAATTCCTCAACATCTAGTAAAAGATATGAGGGCAATGGATTGTCTTTATGCCGTCTCAAGTGGACAACTTGAAGAGATTGCTGCTAGCCCCCACTATATTGTGACTAATATCTCTTTGTTATGTCTAGGTGAAATACAGTGTGCGCGCGTGTGTGTGGGTGTGTGTGCGTCTGTGCACATTTTTGTAGTTTGTGTCTTTCTGCAAACGTCAACTATCTGGGGTGTATCTCGCTGGTATGCTGTGTTGGAAGCTATGATTACACTGGGATAAGTACCTTGTCGCCCGAGAGGCTTGCACAATGCCCCCCGACTGGGTTTCATACAAGCCCCTTTTTTTCCCAACAGCAGTGGCAGGCTGCAGCTCAGTAACTCCCCAGCTGAGAGCTAAGCACTTCGCCATACTGAATCTAGAATCTACGACGGTAAGGTGGGTGCCGGAAGCTTTTCGGAAGCTTTAGGAAATGCCCAAGAGACAAACCGCATCTAGCAGGGATGTAGACAGACGTGTACTCTGAGATTGTGTCAGCCTTTTTTTTTTTGTCTTCTAAAATAAAGCGAACGGCGTCCTTTCCCCCCCCATTACTCGGTGACGGTGGAAACGCGCCGGCTGTAAGATGGGACACGACAGTTTCGAAACAACAACGCGAGCTTTACTATTACAATTGCGATGCGAATTGTGGGTGAGTGCTGAGGGTGTGTGTGTGTGTGTGGGGGGGGGGGGGGGGGGGGGGGGACGGGCGCCGGGAGCGGCAGCGCCGCCTGAAAAAAAAAAAAAGCTGCGCTCACCTTTCACGGTTATCTGCGCCACCGCCTCGATGACGCCCAGCGTGGACATGGCCACGCAGGTGTAGTTGGCCGACTGACGGACGTCGGTGAGCTCCAGGACGTTCCGCCCGATGGGCATGTCGTCCTCGGGCGTCAGGTCCTCCGCGCCCAGCATCCACTTGACGTAGGGCATGGGCGAGCCCACCGCCACGCACGTGATGTTGACGCTGCCCCCCGGCATGATCTCGTTGTCCGTGGGCGGGATGGAGAATCTGGGGGGCACGCGACGTACTGCAAAACACAGCAGAGAGATGTAGCGACGCGGACACACCAAACAGGGTTGACCTCTAGAGAAGAGACAATGAAAGGTTAAAGCATGGGCACGCAGAATCTGATCGTCTACGCACGACTACGACTCTCGTCTTTCGTCGTACGGTACTTAACTCAATTGATCTGTGTACGGACGTTGTCTGCGATGGTTCTATGTGACATTAAGAAAATTACAGACTTTGACAGGAATTGCCCCAGGAAAACGAGGGCTTATATGGGAACTTTCGAGGAACTAATTGCATGGACACAATCACAAATCACAGAATGATGGCATCGATGCAGATCCGGTGAACATCACATGGTACTGGAGGTGTCGACGGCATGTCAAGAGTTGTGCGTCAAGAAACAACCTCGATGCCGCGGACCTCCAGTGGATGTGGGGTAATGTGCCGCCTCACATTGTCACATCATACACGTACGGACGACCCCGTAAAGGGGACCCACTATAGTACCATACACAGAACAGAGGGCATAACGTTCTTTTGCGCACTCTGGCTGAAGTCCAAAAAAAGTCAATCACGCATTCCAAATGAGTCACTTTTGAACAGAAAATGAAAGAACATCCACGTGTAGATCGACCAGATTGAAACAAAACAAAAAAAGGAAATCAAAAAGGGTAAGCACTTATAATGCTTATGCAGAGATGCGAGGCGGGAGCCTGCCTTATATTGGAGCTTGGGTTTCTTGTCATGCACAAAAAAAGCACTTAGCTGGCTCGAGAGGGTAGGGGAACCAGGTTTGGGATTGTAAAGGAGGACTGGAAGGGAGGGCAGGAAAAGAGCTGGGGAGGAACGTGATTAAAAAGAGATATATTAAAACACGCGGGGAGGGAGGAGGAAGGGTTGGACCAGTGGAGTCGGGTTACGGAGAAATAAGCGTGGCTATTTAAAGCCAGGGTTGCCAGGGAATGGATGGGAGTTAGGGGTGCCGGGGGGAGGGGGGGCAGTATAGAACAAATCACCTGATAGGTAGATGAAGGTATTCACAAAAACCAAGGGTGGTCTTCTACAAAGGATTTACCAAAAAATAAGCAAAAGGGAGAGTATAACAAAGTAGGACTGGGGTAAGTGGAAAGGGTTAGAGGGCACACATTTAAATTAGGAATGATGTCAGTGTTTCTGCTTACAGTACTCTGGTTCTTGTAGGTATTGCTGCGTTGCTTAATGGGCCTACTTGCAGAAGGTTTTTCGGCATTCTAGCTTTCTCTTCGCATATGGAATTTATAACCTATGCAACGAATCTCTGTTGTACCACAGAAAGAAACCACGGCTAAAATGTAAACGGTATGAGGGTTAAAGTAAAGCAGCTAACTGAAGGTAGGCATATGTGCCAAAAAATGTTACTTGCCAAGCTACAATCATTACTGTAAGTGTGGTCAAAACTTAAAATATACTGTACAAAATTGGATAAAAAATTTGCAAAGAATACAAGAGTCGTTGTATGCATCCTCATATTTACTAGGCTGTTTCTACGTATCAAATCGTGACCATCATTTCATTTTCATAAATTTTGTACAACACCTTCTGTTCAGCAGATTGGTTCTCTCTGGAGAGGAATTCTGAGAACTCGTTGCATTATTAATACAACTTTTTATGAGCTTAATATTTAATTAATATCCAATTGGATGGCACTCCCCTAAGACATAATGTTATCCTGCTCATTTAAATATCATTACATATGTCAAGTCTTGCGGGTAGTGTCGAATATACATCATTCTTTCCTGACTGGCTCAGTGGAACCCTCCCTTCTCAGAGGGAGAGCGTAATCTTCACTGGCTCAGTGCGACACCTGGGAACTAAATACAATAAAGTGGGTGTTGGTTTGAACAAATTGCATCTCGGGAAGATTTGCGGCTCGCTAAGGCAGTCACTAAGCGAAGCACATCTTTGTTTCCGGGGGACCTGTGGTTCTCGAGGACGGCCGTCCTGCCGGTGTGCGGCGTGCTTTATTGGCGCCAAACGTGAACCTGCTGCTCTGGCGCGGCCGTGGCCTTAGCCTTGAGTAATCAAGCAGGAACACTGACAGACTGAGGACACCGAGGGGCTGGGGCTTGGGGCCGGAGGCAGGGAAAGGGGGGGATAGACAGCTTGAGCATAGACAGGTGACCATGCAAACAGTTCCTCCCACAAAAAAAAAAAGATGCAAATACCTCATCTCCCACCCCCAACCCCAAGGATGCAGTCCATCAAAAACATGCATCACTGTTAAGACAGTCAAGCATCATAGCACAGACCAAGGGCATTCCTAACGGTGACACCGACGGAAATGATAGCACGGGTGTTGTCTTTGAAATGAACAATAACACACCGAAGTAGAGAAGAGATAAAGGACACGCAAGTGGAGCGACATTCATTTCATCTGTATTCTCGAGTGTTGTGTTCTTTGATTGCAAATCAATGAGTTTTTCCTGTTTCTGATTTTGTGAGGTGGTTTAAAAAGTAAAAAAACACACACCAACCTTCTCGTAGCTCTGAGGAATGTAGGGGTTTGATGCAGAACAAAATGAAATGAGGAAAGGAGAAAAAACAAGGGAAAGACAGAGAGAGTAAAAAGGCCATGTTCAAGGCTTTCAAATGCTACTTGAAAACATCTCTGCTTAGAGCAGCTCAATTCGAAGGATGTGTCGTCACATTTCTTTTTTCCACTGCATTTCCCTAACACCTGCTTTAGAGGCAAGAATCAGATGTAGGTAAGCACATCTATGGTGAAAATAATACCAATAACTATGTTTAGCATTAAAGTCCGGTCAAAGTCATGTGGTTAGCTCTGTCTCATTGCTTTGCTTAGCTGATTGTATCTCAAAGATTTTGTTATTTTGATGTTCCTCACCTTAGAAGCTAACTTTACGAAATGGCATTGTCAATATTGCAAATCCAATGGCAAAGACAGGAAATATATTGGCTTCGACCCTACATTTTAAAACTAAGAGTTTGGAATATTTCAATATTTGTCACTAAGACTATTGTGCACAGACTTTTGGAATGATGACTAAAAATGCAAACCACACGACCGAACACAAAGTGACTCAAAACGCTTATGTAGAAATAATGGATGGTTCTTTGCATTACAGTATTGGAAATACTAAATGAAAGAGTAACAGTGGGCAGTGGGAGCACATTAGTGCGTCATTGGACTGGGTAGAATATGAACAGTGCATATATTTTTTAAGACACATTTTGTCTGCATACAACTAACAAACCGTCTCCATTTAAGACGGAGAGCACTTAATGTTCACGTACACGTGTCCTAAAGTCCACCTTGTACTGTAAATACTGTTCTGTATGCTAATGGCCTTTATTTCGTGATCACTCTGAATGCCAGAAGAAGAAAACCATAACTACTTAATAAAGTATCAGTCTATGACATCAGAATACAACTTTGTGATAGGTAGAAATTGTTCTGAATGCCACTGTAAAAACCACTGTTACAATTTCACCACGGGTGCCACAAACAGTTATGCGATACGATTTAAATAACTCATTACATACAGGAAGTTAAAATGTACTAATTGTATTTGTTTTTTTACAAGAATATATTGGAAACTGAACGAAATGACTTATTATCTAAAATGACAATTTAAGTCAATCCTTCATTTTTAAATCTTTGTTTACAAGACAAGGTTAAAGACGTCCTTCCAATGTTGCTCAGAAGAAGAGAAAAAGAAGAAGAGAAACTGTAAGTTCAGAGAAAGGGTTTTTCTCATCGCTAAGGAACAAGAGGAGAGGGGTGAAAAATAGGTCCCCAGCAGATTCCCCACGAGACAGGAGTAAAAGGCAATTAGTAGGTAAACACACCAAACAGTCAAAAGTCATAGGAGTTAGATTTAGGAGAATCAACAGAAATAAAAGAGCAACGCACACCAGGACACACAGGTTCAGATCAATGCAGGTAGGTCAGATGTATAAAGCCATACTTACAAGAACCTCATAGGCTGCGGACCAGTGAACTGGATCATTCGCTGGCTTTTTGATTCTCTTGTTTACCCACTATCCCCAACTCAACCAACTGCATCATTTCATTATCGGAAGAGTTTTCATATAGCATTAAAAAAATGGCGTATTCCTCCAAAGATTACCGGTGCTGTTGGCTTCCTACCTCTAACATATAGATTTGCAGGGGCGGAGTAGCGGGTCCCATCGTTGTTTGTGGCGACACACTCATACTTTCCCTGGTCGGACTCCTCGCTCTGCTCAATCTGGAGGGCCCCTGGGTAGGAATAACAAAGCGGGTGGTAGAAAAGCTTGGTTAAACACCTGCCGCCTTGGTAGTCTGATCACAAACTAAAGAGCAACGCATCCTTGTAGGACGTGAGAGGTGGCAGCATTTTATTTGGAATCCCCTCACTGTTAGCCTTGATCTGTTTTTATCGGGAGCAGATCACTTCGACAAAGTCGTTAAGGGGGGGAATCATGATCTGAAGTTTAAAGCTACTGCAGCACCAATCCCTGGTCGCTTTATAGAGCATTCGTACTGGCAGGGAACATGTACAAGTTGAGTTTCTATAAGCAATCACCATGCTACAAGAAGGCTCTTTATTCTGGACAGTTTTACCTCCATTATAATCGGAGCCTGAATTGTCATACAATAAACACTACTTCACAAATTGTAGCGCAAGTGATCAAAATCATTGAAATATCTGCCCTTTCCAAACTCAGGCCCATAAAATTAATAAGGGAAAACAATACAACAATATCAAACATAAAAACCCTAACATCAGACTCATATCGATTTTACATTTACCTTTCTGATGATCTCGGGGGAATTAATACACATGGCAGGGACTGAAAAGGCACTAGTCTCGAAAGCTAATGCATTAAAAAAATATATGATTTCTGTCTGAAAAATAGGGGCAAGCCCTACAATATACAACATTTCACTGGACTGATCAATATGGGGATGGGTGAAACTGCTTCAAGGAAGCATGGATCAAACAAAAGAGGTTTACAGTATACAAAAGCAGCATAACAAGGGAGAACAGTTAAAAAATAAATTTAGGTATGAGTTTTTAGCATATTCAATCACCGATCAAGTAAAGTGTTCATCAAATAGGACGATTAG
>JAPMUY010010235.1:5000-95796 GCA_026901105.3 Galaxias olidus
AGAGAGAGAGAGTTTGAAGTGTGTGTGTGAGAGAGAGAGTGAGGTGTTGTTAGCGGATACAGGGGGACAGCACTAACAGGCGGTTCTGAGAAAACTCACCCCGGCCGGTGTGTCTTTCACAGCCTCCTCCTGATACCTGGCCCCGGGCGCTTTACACCTCTCCACAGACAGGAAATCCCCGCTCTGCGGCCACAAGAAACACACACACACACAGAGAGAGAGAAAAGAAAAACACAGTGAAAAACATCTTTAAAGGAAGGAGGGTAGCGCAGAGATGGCTACGTAAAAAGCATCGCAAAAGACTTAACCAAAGGTGCTTTGAACACCTCACACTAAACAATTCTCTGCAGTGCAGAACCGTGAGATTCCCGGCAGCGTCCCCAGAGCGTGGCGACAGTCGCGGGAGAGCTAGCCGCCTCGACTCTGACAAAATGGGGCAGCGTATAAATGCCACGCGCGCTTTGATGTCTCCTCTCACTCTCGCTGACAACACTCTACTTTGAAGACGCACGGAGAGAGAGAGAGGAAAAAAAGAAGAGAAAAAAAAAAAGAACTTCAGACGCTCGCTCACCCGTCCGTACCTTTGATGGGTTTATTTCAACACGAAATGAAAGACTTTCTGTTTCACTGCTTGACTGGGAAGGCAAATGAAGGGGACACTGACTCAGAAAATGAGTGGGCTTTTTAGAGTCCACACTAGGCTCCAGGGCCTGGCACTTCAGGCTAAAACGTATTCCCGGAAAAGACAGGTTTATAAACAGCTCTCTCTCTCTCTTTCTCTCTTTCTCTCTCTCGCTCTCTCTCTTTCTCTCTCTCTCTCTCTCTCTCTCTCTCTGCGAATGGTCACCGGACTCGGCAAGTCCCTTTTATGCTCAGCATCTCTCCTCATACCCCATAAATCACGCCGAGGAATGCAGGGACGGCTCCATCCAATCTGCTGTCTGGAGGTGGGGAGAGGTAGGGAAGGGGGGAGGGGGAGGGGGGGGGGGGTGATGTCTGCTGTATGGAGGTGGGGGTGGTAGGGAGTCTGGGGATCTCTATAAATACCTGAGGAGGGGCTGCAGTGGTGGTGTAGGAGCGAGGAGCGTGCGGCATGCCCTCCTCCCACCTCTGGTATCTGGGGGGCAGTGGGAGGGAGGAAGGGGGTGAGGGTGGGGGTGTTTGGGATCGCATTGCCCTCATGCTCCGAGTGTCTGGCCGCAGCGCTGATATGAACCCAGCCAGGGAATCCCTTGCGGGCCACTGCACCAGGAAAATGGTACTCGGGGAATTCAAACAGGTGCTTGGAATAAGGGGAGGGGTGTGTGTGTGTGGAGTTGGGGTGGGGGTGGGGGGGTACTTTTACATAACGGGTGTGAAACACATCAGTGATCAGAGGGCAGAGCTCTAGGGATAAACAGGAGGTCAAAGGGCGTATTTGATGGGCCAGTTTAAAGGACTGCATGGCCAGTTGGACACGCTCGTCTACTCACTGTGAAGGAGAGATCTCTCTGCTGGCTCTTCTGACTGTGTAAGCTCCCAATCTCTGTTTGAGAGCTTGAGTGTGACATTCCTTCAAAGAACGGCCTGGAGAGAGAAAATAAAAGACATTAATAAAAATTATAAAAATAAATAAAGCTGCAGAAGATGACCAAATTGGGCGTACTTGAGCTTGGGCTTGGGCGTGCTCAGGACACTCTCGTTGTCCTCCACCTCGGGCCCGCTGTCGCTCTGGTTGTAGACCTCCAGGCTGTCGTAGAGCAGGTCCAGATCCTCCTCCACCTCCTGGGTCTGGTCCACCGGGTCAGAGTCCAGCACCTTCACACCACACCGTCATCGTCATCATCATCATCATCATCATCATCATCATCGTCATCGTCACGACGTGTTACGTCTTAAGGACCGCCCCCGCACGTGCACGGCTTAGGCTTTGCACTGTGTCAACACAACAGTGACGAGTGACCACTCACAGCCAATCAGAAGGCTTGATCGGCAGGGGCAGGGGGTGGAAGGACGTGGAGGCTATAAATACACCTACGCCTCCGGCCCTTAAGCGGTCTAATTCAAACACAGGTAAGTGAGCTGATGGAGCCTAAGAGCAAAGCCTATTTGCCTGGCGTCTTGCTCTGCCGGCTTTAAGTAGTTCATCACTGGGGTACGAACAAGAGGCCCGGCCCGGCCCGCTAATCAGGTGATTACCGCTGCTACATAAGAACGGGAGCTGGCACGGGGGACAGACAAAGACAGCATGACCGGTCGCTGGCCTGGCCGCGTATTAATAGAGCTCTCCACGCTGGCCACAGCCCCGAGGAAGGGATTAGAGCTGGGGATACTTGATCGAGGAGCGTCGGGCCTTCTGGAGGACTCGAAATACATTCAGCCTGAGCCTCGTCTAAGCCAAAACGAGACTCCTGTGAAGTGCCTTCCAGAGACGCCTATGAATACCGGAGGCCAGGAAAACGTTCTCGTAGCGGTAGGGCAGTGTATCGGCAAGAATCTGGCCATACGATGCGTATCACGATACAGGGGTCACGATTTAATATATCTCAATATATTGCGATACTGTAAGCAAGACGATATATTGCGATTTTATTTTGAACTGATATAGGATAAAGAACAGTTATGAGTCAAAAAACTGTGGGATCTGCATTGGTATTATCACAGTCCCAATAACATCCAACATCATAGCACAACTTTTTGTGCAATCTGAGCAAAGCAATGAACTTTTTATTACCGATTCTTGGTTTTTCAGAATTGATACAGTATCGCTAAACAAAATAGCGTGAAACTCAAGTGAATCTATTTTTTCTTACTCACCTACTTAGCAGTCCTGAAATCATCACCTTTTCAATTCAAACACAGACTACTCTGGACAATGAACATGAGGCGTGTTGTTCACGTTTAAATACATTTACCTTTATTTCAGTGCTGTGGACCGTGTATTTTAAAAGCTCGGTTAATCCTAAAGATTGCACGTTTGCGTTACGGTTATGGGGAGCTTTAGTAACATACAATTAAGTGGGTTTAGCTTTTCCATTAAGGCCTCTAGGACTGCCCATTTCGACTTGAAGTGATAACTAATGAAAGATAAGGCAGAAACATTTTGATTCAAACGGCCTCAGGATTAGAGCATGACTCTTAAACAGGACAAGCCAACCAGCCCCCAGTTCATTAGAATGGGTGATGGCTAATGCACTCAGAGAGGAGATCACGGCTAATGGAAATGCATGACTCGCGCGTTCACGAGCACTGGGAGAACGCTGACCATAATAGCGCCTCGACATCCATTGAGGCAGTGATTTTTATTCTCACTCCCATCAGAAACACACCACAGCCCGTGCTTCAACATGCAGTTGAAAGAGTCGATACATAGAGACGTTTCTCCCCCTGCTGCCTGTGACAATAACAATAACAATTTCATAGCTTTTATGTTTCACAGCTGGCTAGCTGGCTGACAGCCTCGTAAAAAGGAAGATGGAGATGGGCAATTTTGAAAGCACAAAAACAAGGGAGATGACTAAAACAAACATCAGCCTCGCACACCACTTTGCGCTTGACAAAAGGTCACGGCTAGCGGCAGAGCTATCAGACCGTGTGGGGTTGATTCTTTAAAACGTACCTCGTCCGACACCTTGAACCTCTTCAGTAAGGCCACAAACTTCTGCTTGAAGTTGGGTTGCTGTAGGAGAGAGAAAGAGAGAGGACAATATAACCGGCCGAATCACAGGGAGGAGTTTAATTGAGTGTGACCGCGGGGCTGTACAAAAAAACAAAAAAACACATCTTAAAAGGCGATGGTGGGTTTTGTGGAAACGAGTGAAGCGGGCGAGCGGGCTCTTGATTTAACCACTGCCACAGTAATTGTCTAGTGGATTACTCATTCACAAGCCGGTCTATATAGAGAACATTAGTGTCCCTCGGCTGGCCACCGTGTTCATTTACATCCTTTTAAGAGCGCTGGATAAATGGGTCGCGCAATGTCCTTCCATTAGGAGCCTGAAGGCCCCGGGGCGACGCAAACACTGCACGTCCGGAAGCATCTAGTCAGTCATTGACCAGGGCGACACCTCCTCCTCGGGAGGTGAAGGGTAGACGGGAGACGCTTTACCCTCGTCATGGAGGTCGTCCGGGTCATTTTCCTCCGGGCTTTCTTCGGCTTCCTCACCTCGTCATCCTCGTCGTAGAGGTCCTGAAAAAGATCGAGTGGCGTTGACAGCCGGAACGAAATGGCAGACTATATACTAGTGCTGAATTATTATCTGCCCTGCTAGTTCTGTGTGTGAGTGAGTGAGTGAGTGAGTGAGTGAGTGAGTGAGTGAGTTAGGCTCCTCCCTTCGGCATGGGCTAGTAGCGGTTCCTACCTGGACTTGCACAGCGTCGTCGCTGGCTTCCTGTTCGGATGAATAGCTGTCGTCGTCTTCCTCCGAGTAGTTATCCATGTCCGGCGAGCGATCTGAGGAGAATCAACAACACACATTAGACACAAACACATCACAAACACACAAACACACGCACACGCAAACACATCACACACACACAAACACATCACGTACACACACACACATCACATACACGCAAACACATCACATACACACAAACACATCTCACACACACACAAACACATCACATACACACAAACACATCACACACACACAAACACATCACATACACACAAACACACACACACGCAAACACATCACATACACACAAACACACGCACACACAAAAGACATGACAAAGAGTCCAAGTTAGAGCAAGAAGATTGGCCTGTGACACTTTCTCCAGAAAATAATTTGGCAGACTGACCTTTCATATTACCTTTGGCTGTCTAACAAAGATGTAAATAATAATAAGCATAAACTAAACGATGCATTTCGAAACAGGGGATACAGAACAGTACACGGAAGTTGATACTCCGTTTGGTAAACACATTTGAAATAGGGTTCACCCTGTAAGAATGTTTCATGGCGTGCCATGCCATACACAAAAAAAAAGCACGGTGCACTTGATTTGCTTGAGAACGTTAAAAATGGGACACGCTGTCTAATATATCCCGAGAATGTCGGAACAACAAATTATGGCTTAGCTATTCTGTTTCGGGGTCGGCTTTGATGTCTGCCAAAAAAGGCAAGACAATGAGGGAAATGTCGCGCTGCCGCGGCTTCATCAGCAGCTCACATTTCACCCGGCTTCCTCCGCCCAGAGACGACGGTCTACGGGCGGCCTTTTTTTACCACCTGCAAACCCATCCCGTTCCAGAGAGACTGAGAGACGGATCGGTGCGAGGGAGGGGAAAGACAAACACCCCCACTTACCTCTGAGCGACACCAGTCTAATGCTCCGTGCATGAGCTCATCTGTTATGTTTGAGCCGCCTTCTTAATAACAACCAGAAAAAGGGACCCCCCCCCCCCCCCCCCCACCAGTGTCCCCTGCCAGAATTAGACAACTGGAAGGCAATAGCCCCTACATCTGCTGAACTCTTACGCGGGGGGGGGGGGGGGGTTAGAACCATAGCCGGGGGGAGAATCACATAGCGAGCCGTGGGATGAGGGGCTGGATTAGTGGAGTGGAACGTGTCCTCGGTTGGGAAATAGGAACCGTGTGAAGGAGGGGCCAGGGCAGGGACAGCATCCAGACTTAGGCTGAAATTACACTCGGGCGAGGCCCAGAAACAGGGTGCTAGGCGGGGCCGCGAAGCTGTCTTATAACAGGCCCGTGGTGGGGGGGGCAGCCCGGGTACGATGGCCCACCTGAGGCCTTGGTTTTGCGTCCCGCCTGGCCACTGCCGTCCTCGTGGTCAATAGGCTGGCTCGACAGAGAGTACACGCTGATCTCCGCCACGCGCACTGGCGCCTCCTTCCCGTTGCTATGGAGACCCAGGAGCTGTCCTCCGTCTGTGGGGTGTTGCATCACCTGCGTACAGCCACACAGACACACCACGATAATGCAATACGCTGGGTGGAGGGTTCCTCATATTCAGATTACACTAAGAACCTATTTTGTCCAAAAATTTTAAATGACCACAATCAACTATCCACTATATCCAGGACTTAAACTCTTTAATCAATGTGGTTTTTTACTTTACATAATATTACTCCTACCGAACACATTGTAAAACACACATTAAGACACAAGAAACTGAAATGACTTGATTCATACTTGGACTGTATTTTATAAAAAATTTAAAAAATGAACAGTGCTACCATGTATACAGCTCACATTCCCAAATCCCATCAATAGCACGGGAGCGTTATGCTGGAGCGAAGCTTGTCTTTTCCTAATGGAACTTCTTACAAGCGACACCTGAGTTGTTTCTACATATCTATTAAACAGACGTAGATGAACTACAATTTGTCTACCAAACGAATATGAATCCTTTAGGGATTGCCTCCATCTTCTACTGAGTCAAACTGACAGTCTGTAAACACATCGAGTCTTAAGTTGCAAAGCACTGCCTTTAGAAGATCTAAATGTCTTCAATAGATGAGCAAAAGGGAATACTTTATGTAATCAAATCTAATTCAATATGTATGGGAGTTATTTTAAATTGCTTGTATCATGCGGGACATTTAAAGCTTTAATGTGTAGCCCTATCCAGGGACTACGTATGAATATTTCAACTTGACAGGCAGCGATTGGAGAATAGCCTCAAACACTGGCAAGGGGGCACTTGAGGACTGCACTGAACCCAATAACTTACTTCCTCCCACAAACAGACAGATTTAAAACGGGGGGGAAACGAGAGCTTACTCTACAACTGGCGACAACATAATTGCCCTGTGGGATTCAATAATGGATTATCAAGATTTACATGCAGACTTCTGGGGCCTGATTCAATGCTGCTAAGCCAGAGGGGGCCCATACATTGAGCACTGCTCTGCCATGTGCATGCACATTAAACCGAACGCGACCCACGAGTGGGATCTCAAACGTTACAGGTCATTGTTCATGGTTGAAAGCACTATTCTCACACACACACACACACACACACACACACACACACACACACACACACTGCCCGTTTCAGAGCGCTCCGTTAGAAAAAAAACAGCCGTCTCCAGATGGCTCTTAATCTCAGCTAGCAGTACGTGTGATGAGCGTGACTCATCTCCAATGACATGGGAGATGGGAAAGCATCTTGCATCGGGCAATGCACAGGAAAAGTACAGAATAGTGGTTTATGACCAAAATATTCAGGAGACTCACCAATGCACAGGAAAAGTACAGAATAGTGGTTTATGACCAAAGTATTCAGGAGACTCACCTCCGCCATGTTAATTACTCCCACGGCTAACGTCTTGTAACCCAGGATGGTGCGATTCTTGTAGCGTTTTCTCCTCTGTAGCATTATCTGGAGTCGGTTGGCATCCCTCTTGAGAAAATGGGGGTACTAAAACCAAAATGCAGCGTTAACACATGAATATATATTTGAAATAAAAAAAAACTGTGAGAGGCCCCGGTTAATTATACGACCATGTGATTTGCTACCAGCATCATATGTTTGGCAGGTAAAGAGCATGATAGCAGGAATGAGAACATGGTGTGTGTAACGGCCCTGTGGTGTGTGTGTGTGTGGTGTGTGTGTATGTGTGTGTGTGTGTGTGTGTGTGTGTGTGTGTGTGTGTGTGTGTGTGTGTACCTGCAGTGAGAAGGTGAGCTCCAGATCTGTCTCCATCAAGCCGCTGGGTGGGAGGACATACTCGTTTGATCTCAGCACACGTTTGGAGCCCTGGGGAGATACAAAAGATAGTTAGCGTGATGAGTCGGGCACATGTCGGTATGGAATTAGAAGGGAATCTTAGCACACAGACAAGCTTCAAACGCCCTCCTATGTGAACAAAATACAATGATATGATTTGTGTCTCTTGATTCTGTTTGTAAAGCTATAAATATAGAGAACAAAAGTAATTGCGTGTATATTTTTGGTTCTCATTGACTAAAGTTTAATTATTAGCCAACCACAAGCTAGCCTGCGAATTATAATTCGTTCCCACAAAGTGGCTATTTCGTGCGCACGAATAAAAAAATCGTTCCTTCGTTTTACTTTGTTTTCACCACTATGTCCCCACACGGGCTCCGTACATTAGTGAGGCACGCAAGCACTTGGCAATTCAAGGTGACACAGGGATTAAGCCTAATTCTAGTGGGTAATGGCAGACCGAAATATAAAACCGTTAGGAAACCAACACCCAGTGTGCCCTCGGAAGAACTTATAAAGTAAATACCAGACAGGGAATAGGCCTGCATCTATAGTGTATAGCCTTGCCTTGGTAACCTGCGCTACCTCAAACTCAATAGATTTGTCAAATACGCTTGCCTTTCTTTTAATGAGAAAGGTGAAAATGTATAAGGGGGGAAAGAATTGAAGCGTAGACATATGCCTGAGTTACAAACTAGATAGGCCTATAAGGCCCACCACAACAAAAACTCTGTTATTGAAAACAGTAAAAAAAACGAAACAAAAAAAAACGTGAAAGTGTAAACGTAGACACAATGGGATTTTTGGAATATTATATGGAATAGCTAGGATATAGCCTACTGTATGTGAATGAATACCCCAGTAAGCCCAAATAATAGTCTTAACCAATCAGTCATTAGATTCCATTGCTCTTAGCTAGCCCAGCTCATCCAAAACATGTTGAATTATGTCATGTATTCTACGTTGAGAATGTATGTGTGTGCAAGTATTTGTCAAGACATAATTACAAGAAGCCTACCTAACACAGCTAAATTAATGTTTAATTCAAATCCTATTAGCTACCTATTATTTTTGTTAAGTAGTCCTTCCATGCTTTGTCACCAGTGTGCCTCACATGCAAAAACAGTAGGCCTGGTCTTCGAAAGCGTCGAACCATTCATTCAAAGGTACACGATAAGAGAGAAGTGGCACTGTGAATGATCGTGGATTACTTATAAAACAACAAGGCTGGGAGCGGTCATCAAAACCACTCTACTAATGAGTCTGTATGAGGAGGAGGAAGAGGAAGACGAGGAGGAGGAGGAGGCGAGCAGAAGCCCACCGGAGCCGGCACAGCAAGAAACTAACACCCTCAGATCAATGATGTGGTATAAATAGCGGCGCTCCAGCAAGACAAACACAAGTCGGCTCCAGTTAGAGAGAGTAGAAAGGACATTCAAACCAATCCTCTCTGCTCCGTGGATAAAAGGCTGAAAACGAAGGTGCTGTCAGATAAGGGGGCTTAGGGCACGATATCCTCTGAATCCTATTGTTCATCTTTGAAGTCATGTCAGAAAGACATGTAACAATTTGCAATCCAGCCACAGCATGAGACTGAACTACGTTACGAGAGACTAGCATTACCCAAGAAATGCACATAATGTCACCCAAAAAAATACACAATAAGGGCTAAAAAACTGAAAAAAAAGAGTCCAGAGAAATAGCAAGATCTAGTTATGAGTACCTAGAAGAGCTTAGATTCAATTATTGTGAGATGTATGCAAGAACTACGTATCCACAATGCACAACCACAGAGGCATGCAAAATAAGAGAATTTTGCGGTTCACTTTCAGCAGTAGTGTTAAGGTCTAAGGCTTGCTGATTTCTCAACAAAAGACTTTTCCAACCCGCTCCTTTTCCTGTCGCGCTTAAACAAAAGACTTGCAGAACTTGGTTTGGATTATATACAGAAAAGAACGGCAGGTTGCGTAACATAGTAGCTGGTACCATTCCGAAACAGATGTGGCATGCATTAACAATACGCAGCATTTGTGAGACGAGAGCGAGAGAGCTTGTACTGCCTGTCCTGTGCTCTCATCTCCCCTTCCACTGCTACAAGCTTCTCCACTCTATGAGGGCCCAGCTGAGGTCAGACAGAAGGTTGTTCCCAAACTATTAAGATGACAACGCGGAAAAACGTATTACAAAGATTTGGGAGGATCAGGAATGGGATTCACCGGAACGAACTCCGTACAGACCGATGCACTCACACAAGCACAAAAGCACACAAACACACGCAAATTGGATCATGTCTGAGACGAGAGCAAATGAAAGTGCTTTGGACGGGGGGACTAGAGGTGAATTGAGGCAGTTACACTTCTCCACACATCACCCAGCTCACAGACACGTCTCAGCACAACCTTGGCCCCTTCCGCTGAGGAGGGCTCGTCTGCTGAGTGAATACTAGTGTGGGAGAACTTGTGCCGTTCCAGGGATTCCACTTAACTTGTTTCCAAGCATGTTGACGGCAGTGTGGAGGCTGGACCAAACAACAGGGCCAGGCTAGGCAAAGTCTCTGGGGTGAACCAAGGAGAGGACAAGGGACAAGCGCCTTGAAAACCCAGTTTTCTAGAGCAGGAGCTCATCTCTCAACACCACTGGCCCTTGGCTTCATGTTGTCCCACAGGTGGTGGAAGCCAAGGGGGCAGAGGGTCAACCGCAAGATGGAGATCTACACTGGCATGGTAGAGGCCACCCACTTCACCTGATGGGCCTCGTGGACAACAGACAGACCGACAGACAGACAGACAGACCCTCCCGATATCTCCCCAAAACCCTCCCCTTATCGCCTCCAAAACCCTACCCCTATCTCCTCCAAAACCCTCCCCCTATCTCCCCCAAAACCCTCCCCCTCTCCCCAGCCTCTCCCTCCTCCCCGGAGTCTCCCCCCCTCGCCAGCCAAACCTACTGGAAATCGGATTTAATGCTCCAGTTCCGGAGCTCCGGCAAAACAGTGCCTGCTCGCTCTCCTCCGGGCAGCGCGGCGGGAATGGAGAGCTTTCACGCTCTGCCGACAACACCGCTCGCGGACAATAAAAGGCACACTCGGTTGCTCTCCCCGTCATGACGAGGGTGAAGGGGAATCGACTCATCTTCTAATAGACTGACCTGGTATTCAGGTAGAACCTCCACTAATGGAGAGCACCACACAACGACCATTAATGAATGAGGCTGAGAAACGGAGGCTGTGCTGGGCTGAATTGGTCACCGCTTGATAACAGCCATCTGTGTATAACGGGACCCTTCACAGCGGGAGATGTCCTACGTTCTACCTTTTTCTTCCCCCAACACTCCTCCCAGTGTTCCCAGACAGCCTGTTCGGCTAACGTCAATCCCAGTTCGTCTATCCCAGCGTCCTCCCGCCTTCCCTCTCCGCCTGTCCCCGTTTCCCCACCGGTGAGTGTGCTGTGCAGACAGACACAAGCTGGCACATAGCTCCCACTGTGGATTCCCCCGGCTGAGACGCAGGTGGCCCCGGCACGGGCCCATTCATACTTAATGGAGGCCTTTCTCCCAGGGGCACGCAGGAGTCACAGCCACTAAATGATTCACGCAAACCCGGTGCCCTTCCCGCGAGGCGGGGCTCAGCCTGCAGGCCCGCCCTACCTGCCGTGACGCAGAACACTTGCTGCTTCATGCCTTCTAAACAATGAGGCCGTTACTCGCCTGGCGTGCTTCTAGGAAATGTGACACACATCACAGTAGTCACAATTTAGATATGGCGGTAAGATAAATGGCCTATGCTGAAGAGTCTATGAGGTGCATTGTAGCGAAGCCTTTGGCTCTAGACAGTTCAATCCTATAAAACCAAACTCTTTTATTGAGTCCTCCTACTGCATCGGTGAGGCGCTCAGCTGTGAAAGAGTGAAATAAAGCTTCCCTCTTTTCTTTCTGTGAAGAGAGTCTGCCCGTCTCCCTGGGAAATAATTTCCCCACGACCAGCGCAGGGCATTGGTGTGCTGATTTGCTGGAGTCCGTGCGCTACGCACAGTGTCCTTTTTACGAACTCGACCGGTTGGAAGGCAGTGGATTATCTCAAAACCCCAGGCTCGGCACTGCTTAGAACAGAGCGTGTGTTTTTCAAAGTCCTAAGCCCCGACGAGAGTGCAGACAGCGATCTGTGCAAGAGCGCGCCCATTTGGGTCAAACAAACAAGGTAACAGTCTAAATGTGCCCACGAGGCAGATCCCCCACAGGATAATCATTAACACTAAGAGGGCACGGAGAGGCCTTGGTAACACATGTTAGGGTAGATGTAGGTCACGTAGAAATCCTTATTCTCGCCTTTAACGCAACTGCTTAGCGTATGAATGCTAACCGGCTGTGTAAGCACCTGAGTGTGGGTGACTCACTGACGCTTCCTGTAAGGGTTCTGAAGGGTTACGGTCACAGCTTATCTTTGTCTAGCCTCCTCGTTTTGCCTCAGCGGGGCGGCAGACTTTACCAAGCACTGGTGAAGAGTGTGAGTGGGTATTCGGTGTGTGTCATAGGGAGATAAAAGGTGCCACACACGGACTGTGTGACAAGGCCCGTTCCGGGCGTCTCTGGTGGGGCGTCACTACCAACCTGTATTTTCACAGCGATGGACACCGAGTTCAGCTCTTTATCCAGTTCTTTCAGGACAATAAGCTTCTTCAGGGTGAGACTGCAAAGCCTGCGCAGGTGTGAGACAGAGGAAGAGAGGAGGGAGGGGAGAAAGAGAGACAGGAGCAGATTAACGGGCATCGTCAAGTCACCGTGAAATCACCTCACAGCACATTCAAGCGAGTCGGCATTACTGAACCACCAAGACAGACGCCAACCGATTTAACACATCTTGTAGTTCATTACCAACAGGCCATTTAGTCTGTTTAGTAAGCAAGACTTTTGATGCTTGCTAAGCTAGCTAAACTTATGGTTGATAAATTGATCAACATTGATCAATCAACATTGGGATTGAAAGTGACTTACAATGAGTGAGTGAGTGAGTGAGTGAGTGAGTGAGTGAGTGAGTGAGTGAGTGAGTGAGTGAGTGAGTGAAAGACGGGCAACAGAAAGAAAAACAGTGGACGGGGGCCTGAGGTGCAGCCTGACCTGTCCTGTCCTCCAGCTTAAACATCTCGGGCCTGTCACCCTCTTTTACATTCCCAGTCTCCCGCCACCAAAGGATAATTCACAAGCCCCCCCTCCCCCCAAGAGATCCTTCCTGGCTCCTGTTACTGCTTGTTTTATGGGCAAATTCATCACGAGAGCATGACAGCACAGACGCATTGACAAGAGAGGTGGCGGTACAGCAGGACTTCAGTTGGCTCGGCCCCTGCGGGCTGCCACACATTAAAGTGTAGAGCACAAAGCCTTAAGTGATTCACCGCCATCTGCTTGCTATTAAATAAAGCAACTGCGGGGCGCATACCTCCCACATCTAAAATGAAATCAATTTCAGACTGCCAGTTTGGGCTGTTTTCGACGCCAGAGACACTCTGGGTCGGAGCTGTCGCGCTGGGGAGTTACGAACGAGACCATCGAAGAAGTGCTGAATGCGCTGGGTGGAAGACCGGCTGAGTAAGCAAACTTAATCCGTTCACTCCTGCCTCTCAAACACACTCGGCAGCCGTAGGACTCAAAAAAGGTGAAGAACAGTCGGTCAAATAGCCGCATGGGCCACCTGAACACGAAAAGAGGCAAGCAGAAAAACAACAACCCCAACGACCAGCGAAGAGCGACACCCTGAGTGCTCTCTGCCCTTCACAGTAAGAGTGAAGGGCCATTCCTAACGACTCCCTTGGGAGAACTCAATTCTCTCTGACCTTCAGGAATGCAAGAAAGTTCTCTCCCACCCCCACCCCCCCCCCCCCCGAAAGAAAAAGAAAGCTTGCCTGTAACGGCAAGACGGCTCGAAAGAGACAAACAAGGTCCCTGCGCCAAAGATTGTTTTACTTCCCTCTGACCCACTTTTCCACCAGTCCCGTAGCATTAAATCAGGATCGGTCTCAGACGCGGCGCTACAGCGAACAAAGCAGGGCCCCAACACGGCAAAGCAAAACAAAACAGCTTCTGATTGCTCTCGCTCTTCCTCTCTTGTTCTCTCGTTCTCCGCCAAGTTGAGCCACTCGGGGAGACTCACTTAATACACTTCAGCCGATGACTCAGAAACGGGCAAAGCGCTCGAATCACCACCAAACCTGCCGCATCTCAAGGAAGGGGCTAATCAGACCAAAACCCCTTGAGTAGAGGAAGAGAGAGCGGCGACACATCAGAGAACAACTAGCAGGGTGAGCACCACAGCAGTCAGCACCCGGCCCAGGCCCCGCTGTGAGCCAGTGCGTGGGCCTTGCAGAAGGAATGTGTGGACTCCTCCAGCGGTAGTGAACATAACGACTAGGCGCTGGTGCTCCCCTCCCTCTCCGGTCCAGATACATTCTGGGACATTCCCCCGGGACAGTCCGCGGGGGGATTGTGGCAGTGCGGTGAACCATTTTGTTTAAGCGCAAGCTTCGGAAAAGACTTCCTCCGATATGAACGACAAATCTCGTCTCGGAGTCCGAGCAATCAAAACCTCCATCCTAAACGTAGCCTCCAACAACATGGCGATATTGGCGATGAGGTCACCAGCCTCTTCTCCACCGGGAGCGGAGAGATCCGAGGGATCTTTAGCGAGGCCCTCTCAGTGTGTCTCCCCTCTCTCCGGACCGTGACTCAAACGTAATTAAGAAAGGCTGCCGGCACGGAGGGGGTCACCTAGGAAACGGGGGTTTATTAGACGGACGTATTACCACCAGCGGGGCTGCCAGGCTTTAAGTGAAACCCACGGGCCATCTGTCTGCCTTCGGGGGCCATCTCTGTGCCAACTGTCCCCCGGAAGGGACCCTTTGAACGGGGAAGACGTTGCACGCCATCAGTCAAATCGGAAGGACTCGTTCTAAAAGTACCACCGGGCATTGACTGCTTCGTGTTCAAGGAACCAGAACCTACATTGAACTGAAAGGGGATGAGTGCTTCCCAGTCTCCCGGCTGCTCATCGACAGTCAACTAAATAGCCATAGCCTTAACATCTCCCAAGTACACACACACCCACGGTGAGAGAGAGGTTTAGAGCAGCCTCCTTCCTCGGAGATACAAATCCTAATTTTTTGGCACGTTCTTCCCAGAGGAGCCGGTGCTGGGATCAGTGTGCTTCAATCTCCGCCAAACAGGAAAAGCACAAACGCCACAATAATACGCGCTCAGACAAAGAGAGAAAGGGAAAGAGAGGGGAACGAAATTGGCCCAGCGCGTTCCGATCCAACGTGTCTGTGAACAGCCCGTGTACGTGACGCTAAGTCCCTATGTGTTTGTCAGTCTGTTTCCTAGTTGATAAGAACCCGATGAGGGGGAAATCCCTGTCTCGCTCGCTTGCTCCCTTTCAGTCATTCAGCCTCTGTGTTTGCGCCGACAAACGGACCGCCTGCCAGGGCCCGCCGGAGGGCTCATTACGGTCAGAGCCGGAGAGCAGGGCAGGTATTGATCGAAAAGGTTTACATTCAGTGTCAATTTGTCTTTGACACGCTCGCTACTTTTCCCTTTCATTGTCTACCTGTCTGCTCCGCTCCCAAGCAAGAGATAGATAGAGAAAGAGAGAGAGAGAAAGAAACTGAGAGAGAGAAAGAGGGCAAGTGGGATATGAAGGTGGGAGATGAAGGACTGCAGATCCTTCAAGGCAAAGTAGGAACAGGTCTTCTAGCGCATGAAAATGAGGGAGTATTAATGTAGTATTTTTTTATCTGGTAATTATAATTTTTTAGCATTGGACAGAACATTGATTTACCTTCAAATACAACGATTTCAATTAGACTTGCCGTACAAGGGCAGAGTAGGTTATTGAGTGCTGTGCAGCTAATAGCCTGGCTGAGGGGAAAAAAAATTTGTTCACCAATCAGAGTGATTAATCTAAATCCATTATGGCGTTGGCGTAAGTCTTTGGATTCTACCATTCTGCCATCAAATCCACCGTGACATTCTGTCTCACTGCTCTCTGAAACGACAAAAACTTTTTCTTTGGTTTGAAACAGGCGTGCTTTAATAGGGGACTTGAAGTGTCACAGGGGAAAGTTAAAGTAAAGGGCTAACGCAACATTCCTCTCTCCGGGCACAGCAGCGTCAGTCCAGCGTCTCCAGGCTCTTTTGAGGTCCGTGTTGGTCCGACAGAGGTTGATGCCCTCCTATAGCTCCCGTACACCCAGCGAACCACGACAACCCCCTAATCCCTACTAAAGCAGCGGCGCATTGCCTTTCATTCCCTCACTCCCTCCCTCACTCACTCCCTCACTCACTCCCTCACTCACTCACTCACTCACTCACTCACTCACTCACTCACTCACTCACTCACTCACTCACTCACTCACTCACTCTACACTGGATGGGGCTGGTAGCTTGGACTAATCTCAGGCACGCGCACACACGCGCTCACAAATGACAGCCATGCAAAGAGGTTTGAAATGAGATCAACACAACCTAATCAGGCCTCGAAGCAGTCCTTCCCCTATTAGACTGGAAGTAGAGAACAGTGAAGAGCCCACTTTAATGCCACTCCATTTTCAAGCTCCACTGTTATGCTTTTCTCTTCGGTTTCATTGAAATCCTTTCATTTTGTTTTTCTTCACTTTTTTCTTCCATTTTATTTTTTCCGTCTTCTTCGATACCCTACCTCCTTGTTGGCTTCGCTAACTCAAGTGGAAGGAGACAAAGTGGGAAGAAGCGACAAAAAAAAACGGACCTGTGGGGAGATAAATGCGCATCCACGAGGAACCCTTTTGTGTCTCCGGTTCAAGCTGTCTGCACAGCTACCCTCCGCGGCGCTAATCCCCTTTGCGATAAGGTCAAGGAAAGAAACATCCGCTCTCCCCCGGTCCCCCTGCTCCTCGCCGTCCTTTGAGAGAGCCAATGCAATGCCAGGATTCCGTCAGGGGGGCCTGAAGGAACCCCTGCAGCTAGCGAAGCGGTAGAGCCAGAGCGAAGGACAAATGAACGAGCCGAGGCCCTATGTAAAAAAACAACTGGGGCCGGCTTTCCAAAGACCCTACAAACCTACAAACATACCCAGCCTTTAAAAAGGAATTCAAGGGTTCAGTCAAGACAACCAGAATGGGTGTATTTTACAGCTCCCTGGCTGCACATGCTTAACGGCCTAATCAATACACTTCTCAGTGATTGACATTGAACACGCCTGCAATTTGTCAGTAATGGCTATGGAGCTTGTTGAGGCCACTGCATCATTTAGACACACAGTCAAATCATCAGAGGCAGATGTCCAAAGCAAACCGCTAATACGGTGGCACACAAATGGCCAGTGGGGACGTTTATTTGGTTTTAGATTAGCGAGGCCTGGCCTTGTGTACTTCCTGATCCCTTATCTAATCTCAGCTACTATATCCATTGCAAACTAACAAAGCCTTTGGCTGACAAAATAACGTCCTAAAATAGAATTATGATGCTCATGCCAGAGGGTTTACAGACAGACAGACAGACGGACGGACGGACGGACAGACGGACGTCCAGGTGCTCGTGGGCTGGGAGCAAAGACATGGAGGGCGTGCACGGTTCACACCGGGAATAATCCATTTCATCAGCCTCCCCCTGACCTCACTCTCCACAGCCCAAGCCCAGGCCCAGGCTCGGCTAGGCTAGGCTAGGCTAGGCTAGCTGCTTTCCAACACGAGGGCCGCCCCACGCGTGTCCTTCTGTGGCCCCTCCACCAGTCCGCCAGGTGGATTACCCCCAGGCAGTGGGCCTCCAGTAAAACAACAGGACTGGACGGGTCGCGGAAACTAGTGGATCGCCGTTTGGACCGTGACTTGGGTGTTTGTGTTTGAGACAGCAGCCTGCAGCCCTGTAACAGTATAATTCTTATAGACAAGGTGTCAAGCAACAATACACAGACAAACAGCCGCTCCACTCTCTATCCTCCACACCCCCAGGCCACTGTGCTGCCCCACAGCAGTGCCTGCACCTCTTCCAGTCCAGGGCCATGCCAGTGATAAGGGGAGCTAAAATCCCTCCTCTGTTAAACTAGTCTAAGTAGGTGGTTATCAGTCGTTGAAGTTGTCGACTTATTGATATTCTCTGTAAGGGTTAAACACACAAATGGCTGACAGTGTTTTCAAAGGGTTGTTCACCCTGGTGAAGAGGTCGTTCCAAGGCCCTGATGAATGATTTCCTGCACACACTTTCCCTTACAGCCATTCAGGTTATTTATTTGTTTTTGTGGTTTAAACATCTTAGCTGTGGCCTTTAGCATACAGCTGACGATGAAGCAAACTCGGGTTCCATCTGAAAATACGTAATTGCGGCTCAATACAGACTCCCATACTTTATTAACCTGCGTGAAATCCGAAGGCAAAAAGAAAAAAAAAGGCCCCTATTGAACGTAACGCTGCCTAAACAAAAACAGGCTCTGGGTTTCTTTTCCCCCTGGTCAGCATTCCAGATGATGTTTTGCCAGTCTCATGCCCTTGCCTCGCTGCACACTGATTGTCAGAGGCACAAAAGAGGGGGGGGGGGGGCGGAGAAAGGGGAATGATGTAACCCCCGGGGTCGAGTAGAAAGAGGTCGTTTTTGTTTGGGGTTTGCCAGGGGGACGATGGGAACGGGCTCGGACCGCACAATGGCGGACCAGAGATGGAGAGAGGGAGAGGTTATTTCAAATCCCGCTTTCAGGGCATTCAATGGGGCCGGCTTTTTTTTTTTTTGCTGCTCTTGAATGTGGTCGCATTCACCGAGGCGCATGCTCAAACGCAACGCGTTCTCCCTTCACTCTCCGAGCGTTCTAATCTCGGAACGCAGTGACACACAAGCCCGAAGCATGGAATTCTCAAGAAATGGGTCTGCACCACTAACCTATTCTAGTATGTCTGAAAAAGCCTTTCTCTCCCTCCATCTTCTTTTCTTCTTTCGCTCCCTCTCTCCCTCTCGTTCCAGTAAAAGCCAGTGCTGCAGAAAGCAACAGCAGCATAGTGTTCTCTTGTAAGGCCATTACCTGCTCATGTCTAACTGCATAATTGAGTCAAAATAAAGCATCAGCTTGTTTAAAGGGCTGCTACTCCTGCATCTTTCATTCCTTTGAGACAAAAAAAAAACTCCCGGACAGTCTCTTCGTGGTCAACTGGCCCATCTTCATTTATTTAGGCTGATCTAATGAAATCCACGGTGCTTGGCGCAAACAGGCCCTGACTCCACTGTGGAGGGAAGCATGGCTGTGGACGGAGAGGAGGAAGAGGGGGCTGAATGGATGTCCATGGTAGGCTATCGGAGAGACGCTCCATTCATTTCACATTCGAATCTAGGCGACATTCGGCGCTGTAGCCTAATCTCTGCGATTGAATGGGCCAGTCTTACAAAGTTCACACGGTGGGAGGCGCCATGGAAGATTAGTCTGCTCTTAAAGAGCCGGAGAAAATAAACCGTTTCAGCCACCACGTATCTGGTCATCTGGGCCAGACAGCCACATGTGGGCATTCATTCTCTGAATGAAATCTAGAGAGCCGGGGTAGAAAAGGCGGCTAGGCAGGACCAGAAGAAGAAAAAAAAAAAAGAGAAGAGAGGAAACGCTTGTTTGACGTGCCCTGGACTGGCCCGTTTTAGACTTGTTTTGTCAACACAGCCCACATAGATGCATGTGCAGTTGGCCACGAGCAATCGTTGAACAGTACATCACGAATGCTTCAATACATTACAGAAAACTCTTGTAGAATTTGAGCCATCAGGAAAATATCCTTTTCATTAAGCCATCCAGCAGTGCCAGGCTTCAAGCTTTCCCGATTAAACACTTTACCTTCAAACCATTTCAAGCTATACAGAAAGTCTTTAAATCAGTGACATCACGTGGAAAAATATGTATGCAAACTTAGAATTTCTCACAGAAATAGGTCTGCATATCTATGTAGTATAAAAAGGAAAGTGTTCAGTATCTCCTCCAGAGGTTTATCTTTAGGCCAAGGGCACTAAGTTGTTTATGCCCATCCATGGTGGGGAGGAGAAGTGACCACTGGGCCAGGCCTAAACGCTTTATAATCCAGAATACATGTTACTACATGTGACACACACATATCCTGACCTCTCCATTCCTCAGGTCAACCATGTCATCTCTTGCAAATGCACCACACCCCAGTAGCTGTTTTTCGTAGGTTCAGCCTCATATATCAAAACCATTTCAAAACACTTTGCTGTGTGAGAGAGATGGTGCTCTGGTCATGGTAGAGAGACGCTGTTGCCGGAGGGGGAGAGGCGCAGACGAGTGCTTATGCTCTCATACCATTTTTCATACAGTAGGTGCGATGGGGACGGCCGGTAGGACAGGTCGTTACTGCTCAGGTATGAAATCACCCTTGGGGTGCGCGGCACCGTCACGCAACAGAAGCCGTCACACATGAGGGGCCATTAAAGCGACTGTTTCAGACATGGGAAAACGGAGGGAAAACAAATCTGTCAACGTGTACTTCAGTGACATCTCCTCGCTGATTCTCTGGTCAAGATGCATCGATACAGATCTATGAAAATCCTAGAGTTATAGGGATCGTGGAAGGTCTTATGCAACAAAGGACCCCTTGCAGTGTAGCATTCCGGCGTTTGTTCAAAATCACAGCCCTCAATTCCATCTCTGTGATGTGTGATTCCCACATGCTTTGCAGCGGGAGGAAACAGGCTCTGCCAGTGAAATTGCGAAACAAGTCGGCATGTTATGTCTTGATGGAGGTTACAGGAACGCCTCGACAGGCACACAAGGCCCCCCCCATGACGTTTGACAGGCTATTCCCAGCCGACAGCCTTCTCCGTAGCCTCCGCTGCTAGCAATTACACACCCAGGGTTGGGTTGCTTCCACACCTCTGCATACCCTGTGGAGCGCACACGAGAAACAGACAATCATTTCTTTCCAGGAACCGGATACGCACCGTGCCGACACACATTTGCAACCGCTAGCGAGCTCCTTTGTTTAAGGCCCTTATTAAGAATTGACGAGGTCAGCAGGTCCCTGCGTGTTGTGTACGGGATTGCCACGGCCAAACCAGTTTACTGCCCTCACCATCTCACGCGAGGAGCGCTTCTCGTGTTTCGCATTCATACAGTGAGCTGGACGGACAATGTCAGAGCGCTAGAGCTGGCTCATGGAGATTAGCCGGAGACACAATGATTTGTTAGATGGCGTGGCAAATAATTCCATCGCAGCGTGTCTGTCCAGTTGTAGCTCGCCCTGCGAGGGCACGCCTCGGCCTCTTCTTCTTACAGTGGAGTACCGTTTCAGATCCCGACCGCTATCCCCGATGACTTGAAAATGTTGACTTCTCCATTTCCATGTGAGTGATAACCACCTGGCCTCCTCCAGGCAGGGCCTTGACCTGCTCAGAAGGTCACAGGTGTCAATTGAAGTTTTCTAATCCTTTTGAGGTGGGCTGTCTGTGGGCCCTTTGCAGCACTCCTCCTGGTGAAAGGGTTAGAACAAGCCGCTCGCTTACAGCAGGGGTCTCCTCAAAACAATTCTAGCCTTGCAGCCACGCAAGTACTCAAAGCCCTAGAAAAAATATTTTTAAAACAAGGTTCTTAACATTAAACAGACAATCAATTGTACTGTGTAGGTTAGGTTACCATACATCAAAGTGAGTCCTAGAGCTGTCCAGCATTTGGGTTAAAAATTGGTTGTTTTGCGTGGATGGCAGAAAAAAGCAATCCAGATACATCAAGTGGAACGGCTGAACTTATCAGTGGGCTATGCTATAGGCTGGTAGTCTCCCAGCAAGCAATGTGGACTTTTGGTTCGGTATTCCTCCGACTGACGGGCTTACGTAAGCTTGCTGTTATTGTGCCTGTCTTTTGAAAAACACTCTGATGAATGAAGTGCAGCCGTAGGAGATGAGGGCATCGGAAAGGATCAGATACACCGGCTGCACACAGAAAACCTCAACTCAATTAGATCACAAGTAGGACAGAATATCCAACTTCTTGACCGAGTTTGAAAGGACTTCACGGAGCTCATCCATGCAGAACTACTCTATGTGTGCAGAGCATAAACTACAATCAAAAATGTGAGGGTTTTAGGACTAAAGACTCATTTTAGGTGCAACGATAGATAGCATAATCCTAAAGTGGATTTTCAATTAGAAGGAGCTAGTGTCCATCGACAAACTGTCTGAGGCTATGAACATTATATCATATTGACAAAGCCTGCCTTGCCCAGCCTGGAATACATAATCAGCTTTAATAGTAAACATGGGATGAGGGCGGTATTAAAGCTATTATCCAGATTGACCTTCTATGGAAGGTTTTATGAAGAGCTGCTGGATTAGTGCGACTGAAAGTGCACTGCGTTTATATTCTATATACAGAATCTATTTATATGAAACTCGTTTCCACATGTCAACTACTATGGTAGTTGGTGGTGCACTATGGTGAACTATGGTCTCTTCACCATAGGGTGCCCTCTATCTCCATTTCTCTTTCGTAGGAATGAACTGCTTCCTCCAATGATTGCAGGTATTTTAAAGGAGATTACACCCTGACCCTCTCAACCTCATCCATCGGCCAACACGCAATGATAATCTTGGTGATGCTCGACTCGATTTCTTATCCTCGTTTCATCCTGTGGCACTGCTGAGCCAAAGTGGGTCTCCTGGTGATTCCCCTGCACATTCACGAGAGCACACAAGCATGTGCACGAGGATGTGCCATGCAAGCACACGCAAGTATGTGGACACGGGCATGGGTGCAAGAGCAGATTTAAACACTGCTTGACTTAAACCAAAATTTTTTAGGAAAGACATGGTAAAATGGAAGATGAAGCTTGCACAGGACACAGAAAATCCAGATTATCTGAAAGAATAAAAAACATCACTTTCGGAACTTTTCAAGTTGTAGACAACTTGTTAGTATTGCCTATAGAGTTAAACAAAACTAGTAGCCTAAGCATAACTTTGGCTACAAGCCATGAAAGGAACATAAAATAAACAGAAAATAGCTGCATTAGCAGCACTAACAATGCCAACAGTAGTTTGCTGCTGACAACAGACCTTCTAAAATTCTGGAGTACTGACTCAAGACTCTTTTGAGCCACGTAAGCAATGCTTCCAAAAAAGAGAAATGGAGGGAATATTTGGAGAAAGGTTGCAGGGCAAATCAATAAAAAGGCAAAGAAATATTCAGCCAATACCTTGATTCTTTGTTTATTAATTATTTATGACTTCAGTTTTAAGGGGGATGCAAACATAATGCAAACATAATTGTGATTTTGTGATTTTTTTTCTCTGCTTGCCCAAAAAAATGATTAAAATAAAAACAATTTAAAGAAAAGGGGTCTGTATTTTGCAAAACAAAGTAAACTAACGCTATTCTCCTGTACAACCAAGTATTAATATCACTGGAAAAGCCACGTCGTAGTGATGTATGACTGTGTTACCTTTAGATCTACAGTTTCTACCTACTCATCCCCATCCATTCCCTCTGGCTCAGTGTGTCCGAATGATTAATCGGCTGAATCCACCAAGGCTACCCCCTCTCCTAGACTTTCAGCACACTACAGTCATTTCTCATTGGAACTGCAGCAGTAATTTACCATCGGCATCGGCAAACTGAGTGGAAACCAAAAGAATGAGGCTGATTACAGTCAAGGCATTGGCACAAACGCCCAGTTTGCTGTCAAAATAAACAAACCAGACAAAGACGTAGGGTAGACGCTTTTACCCATGGTGAGCGGTAACTTTTAAACCAGACATCATAATACGATGTTCATTTGAAGAGACGGGGCTCTCCCAAAGGAGGTACACTCTAAACACTCAGTTGGAGCCCGTTATAAGGAAGCTGTACGTAGGCCATCTCTCCACTGAGATCTAGATGTTTCCGTAAATTAACGGTTTCTCATGTTGCACTACAACGAGAATGCACATCTCGGGGGTTAACTGAAAATGGAAAAATCAATCAATTTCAATTCGAAATGTGCTCCCAGTCCACATTTTCCCAGCTATCATTCCTACACTACATCGCTGTTCAAATCGTAACAAGACAAGTCGAGGGGCTTCCAGTAAATTCCGCCTCCTTAATCTGTGATTAGGCATGTGGGCGGCTCCAGCTCATTGTCCTTTTGAAATACATCACAGTGTATGTGAGGAGTGCTGTGCTGCTCTCCTTACCAGAATCACGCCCGCGAAAGGTTACTACCGTCTGTCGTCTGTGAATAAATTGCCCGAGACTTCACAAAGCAGGTCAATTAGTAATTTGGAATCATAAGCAGTGACTAGAAAACGCTTGACTTGAAAGGAGCACAACGTATTCTTGTTAGCAATGCAAAAAATAGCTATGTGTTTACAGTTTGTCATGTGCACGTATGCCTACTTTTAAACAACTGACAGCCCAGCAAAGGCCAGAGCCTTGTCCTTGAAATAAACAGCCTCTAAGTTGCTGCTGGCACACATTGCTCAGGAAATGCCAGAGGTAGGAAAGAGGAGGGGGGAATGGAGCGAGAGAGAGAGAGGGGAGGAGCGGGGGGGGGGGGGGGACAAGCAGAAATGTATTGCGTCTCTTTTCCCAGTGCTTTTATTTTGACAGGATCCTCCCTGTGTCAAGAGTGCTTCCTCGCCTCTTATTTCTTGGCTAGCAGGGTACAGGAATCTCCCTGTAGACCCTCGAGTCCAGCCCAGCTAATGTCTGGCACGGCTCCCATTTTGAGGCACACAAGAGGAGGGGAGGGTGGGCAGACACCCCTCATCCCTCGCTCAGGAATTTTCCCTCTCCGCTCGGCGCATGTCCGTTGCCCATCTGAAACCCAGACCCTGTTCAGTGCAGCAACACGGGGCAGGGACGGCGAACCAAAAGCCCCAGCAGCGCTCCACCTCCAAGGAGACAGACAGGGGATGGAGGACAACGGGATGCTCTGAGGAGGTGGGGAAGGAACAGGGAGAGGGGGGGCTGCCATCGACCGCAGGACTCTGGTTGTAAGGAACGTTAAAAAAACATTTCCCAGGGAAAGAATCCCTCCTCCAGGAAGTGAGGACAAGGAAGCCAAGAGAGGCTCAGCACGTTTCTGGGGGTGGGGGTCTGCACGAGAGAGGGGGAGCCTGGGGAACCGCTAGTCTGCTGATAGGAAGTCCTATCATAGAACAGAGGGTTCTAAGAAGGGGGGGCGGGGGGGTTGACCTGAAGCCAGGGGGGTCAAGGCTGAGCAAGTCAATAGTGTGCGCACACAAAACAAAACAAAAGCAAAACAACTTCAGCCGCTGGGGTCAAGACACGCTTG
This sequence comes from Galaxias olidus, assembly GCA_026901105.3. Classification (NCBI taxonomy): domain Eukaryota; kingdom Metazoa; phylum Chordata; class Actinopteri; order Galaxiiformes; family Galaxiidae; genus Galaxias; species Galaxias olidus. Next base: position 29,951 of record JAPMUY010010235.1, read on the forward strand.
GCTGAAGTAACGGGTCTGAAATCAATTTCAGAAAGTACCTGGCAGAAGACGGTCGAAAACAAAGAAGGAAAAACTCAAGGGAATTTTGTCGAACCCAAATTCTGTGTAAAAAACTAAAATGTGGAGGAAAACAGTGATTCATTAATGGAGGGAATAGAGAGGAGGGAAAAGAGCCAAGAGCACAGAGGAGTAGAGAAACAGTCCAGAGACGCCCATAGTCTGTTCACCGGAATATAACTGAAAAAGCTTCAGGCCAAGTTTAAACGTGCCATACAATGTCCATAGGCTTTCATGTAAATTATGTTATTTGATACCATTTCATAACACAACAAATTCATGAGAGAAACAATTGTGAGGCTGAATAGGTGTCAATACATCGAGGATGCGGCAATCCACTTTCCAGTAAGCAACGTCCCTTTGTACATAACGACATTGTTGTTGTTGTCGATGAAGCCGTGTTGAAGATGGGGCACAGGAGCAGGGTGTCACATTCCTGGAGGGCCCTGCAGAGGGCCGACGGGAACCTTGTTTATGATTCAGAGCGGAGCTGGTGGATTAGGCAGCCCGGCAGCCGACCCGAGGCCTTGCCTGCACACCATCAGATTACTGGCTCATCTTCTATGGCAGTTATGAAATCAGATTACTGGCCTTCCCTGGGGGAAAACAAGGTCCAGGCGGGAGATGGACGGCTGTCTGAGAGGCCAAAGGGGAAAGCCCCCTAACATCACCCCGGTCTATTTCTATTCCCTTTGGTTAAATGGTCTACATTTTATAGCCTATGATTTTAATCCTACACTTGAGGGTAATTCTATGGTGTCATAAAACCACAGAGAAGAGATTGAGGCCAGGGAAAGCCTACTGTGTTGTAATTCAACAAATTGGACTACTACACAGTATAGCCTATATGCATAGGCCACGCACTGTCTGCATCACTGCCCTCCATAGAGTTATTTATGCTGACCTAGAACATGAACAACAAACCATATCTCAAGCTAACGCTTGCCTCTCAAACATCTTGGTCTGTTTGTGTGTTTGTGACTGTAGTAAGAAAGGATAAACAGGCCCCAGCCCTTTGCTGACAGAATAAACCTGATTACCGTGGAGATGTGTGCCTGCCTGTCGCAAGGGAGTGAGGTCGGAGAGGGACACGCATGTAGCAAACAGGCAAGGATGCCCGGGTCAACCTCGAGATAAATATCAGAGGGAAAGTGTCCGTCTGTGGCCGGGAGGCACAACAAATGCCTCACTTATTTTCTCCTCAGCAGGACGGGAGAATCAGTGCAAGATAAAGATTTAGTTAACCCACCAACAGAAACCACTTTTCAATAAATGACCAAGTGTCATGACAATGACAATGAATAAATAATAATAAATGACAATATTGTAGACCGACCGATAGTCGAACCTCGGATTGAGGAGGAACAATGCGGTTTCCGGCCTGGTCGTGGAACAACGGACCAGCTTTTTACCCTCGCGAGGATCTTTGAGGGGGCCTGGGAGTATGCCAATCCGGTCTACACGTGTTTTGTGGATTTGGAGAAGGCGTATGATCGGGTTCCCCGGGAGATACTGTGGAGGTGCTGCGAGAGTATGGGGTGAGGGGGTCTCTACTCAGAGCCATATCTCTGTACTCCCAAAGCGAGAACTGTGTCCGGGTCTTCGGCAGTAAGTCGGACTTGTTTCCGGTGAGGGTTGGCCTCCTCCAAGGCTGCGCTTTGTCACCTATCCTGTTTGTGGTATTCATGGACAGGATCTCACGGCGTAGCCGCGGGGGAGGGGGGCTGCGGGTTGGTGGGCAGAGGATTGCATCACTGCTTTTTGCAGATGATGTGGTCCTGATGGCATCATCAGTCTGCGACCTGCAGCACTCATTGGATCGGTTCGCAGCCGAGTGTGAAGCGGCTGGGATGAGGATCAGCACCTCCAAATCTGAGGCCATGGTTCTCAGCAGGATGGATTGTCTACTCCATGTAGGGAATGAGTCTTTACCCCAAGTGAAGGAGTTCAAGTATCTTAGGGTCTTGTTCTCGAGTGAGGGTAAAATGGAACGAGAGATGGGCCGGAGAATTGGAGCAGCGGGTGCGGTGTTGCAGTCGCTCTATCGCACCGTGTGACGAAGAGAGAGCTGAGCCAGAAGGCAAAGCTCTCAATCTACCGGTCTATCTTCGCCTCACCTATGGTCATGAAGGGTGGGTCATCTCGCGGATACAAGCGGCAGAAATGAGTTTCCTCCGGAGGGTGGCTGGCATCTCCCTTAGGGATAGGGTGAGAAGTTCAGCCATTCGTGAGGGACTCGGAGTAGAGCCGCTGCTTCTTTGCGTAGAAAGGAGCCAGTTAAGGTGGTTCGGGCATCTAGTAAGGATGCCACCTGGCCGCCTCCCTAGGGAGGTGTTCCAGGCACGTCCAGCTGGGCGGAGGCCGCGGGCAGACCTAGGACCAGGTGGAGGGATTATATCTCCACACTGGCCTGGGAACGCCTTGGAATCCCCCAGTCAGAGCTGGTTAATGTGGCCCGGGAAAGGGAAGTTTGGGATGCCCTGCTTGAACTGCTACCTCCGCGACCCGACCCCGGACAAAGCGGATGACGATGATGATGATGATGAGAATATTGTAGGCCAGATTATTTTTGAATAGTTAAAACCCTTGACATCTCTGTGTAATAGCAGTAAATGAGACAGTCATGTAGGAACAAGCTCTAACCAGAAATTTCAGACTGATGACAGACAGTCCTCTCTCCTTAGGATGCCAGAAGCCCCATCTAATTACATCTGGGGTCACGGAGGTTAAAGGTCACCACCTTTGACTCTGAGCTGTCGAGGATCCTTTGGTTTGGCATGGAGACATTCATATCTGTTGCTGCATTCTCTGGCACCAGACCCCTGAATGCATCATCCTACCTCCACATTTCGTATGCAGTACCAAGCCCCTTCAAAATAGAGTGAAAAATCATAGGCCCAGTCAGGTTTTCCTTCTGCAAAGCAAGGCTTTTGCAGGGTTTCGAATTTCACAAAAAGCATGATTTGAGCATACAGAGTCTGTCTTTGGGAACTCAGCGACATTTCTGAAACACTGCCCAGCTCCTCTGGGAAGAAGGTTAAAGTGAAAGAACAAAGCGAGAAGAGGCCAACCAACTAGAAAAAGACCCTGAGCCCCAGTCAAAGGACTTGTGTCACTGGGACGGGGGACAGGAACGTGGGTTGGGGGGGGGGGGGCAGGGGAGACGGACCTAATGGAGGTGTTTGTGTTCTTGGCCCTGCAGGCAGGCTGACACGGCAGCCTGCTGGAATGAGAACAATGCTAACTGTCCGACCCGACAGCTGCGAGCAGCCGTCCTGGGGATGGGGGGGGGGGGGGCGGAGGGGCTGCCACATGACTAGGTCTGTCACGGGGGTGGCCCCCATTCAACCCGCCGACACAACCACACATTGAAGCGGGCTCGTTTTAAGTTCCAGGGCTCCAGAGGTGCGCTTGCAGCAGCAGACTCTGCGCTGTCAGACGGCATCAACCTACACTTAAAGAGAGCTTTGTAGAGGTGACATGCTTGCAAACATTGGGAAATGTTTTCTGGCAGGCAAAGTGGAAGCTTTTTAAACAGATAACAACATCGGCAAACAAAAGTACTTGACATAGTGATGCTGACGTTAGTCCTAGGCCTCCAAAAACAAAGAGTACCCCTGAATATTGTTTTTGGTTCAGTTGTAACTAACAAACAAATTCTAAAAGAGGTAGAAATGTTACATTTTCACAGAGGCAGAGCTACATGATACAGGGCCCAGCCCCTGAAAGCATGCCAGGGCTGAAACTCCCAAACGAAGGGCCCTGGATTGGTGCCTCTGCTCCTCTCTCTCTTTTCCTTCCTGTTCAGAACCCAAGCAAAACAGAAGCCCACTATTAACCCTATTGGCTGGTAAAATAGTTTAGCAACTTTAGCCAGACCAAGATCTAATTTTATACTTTTTTCACATTGAAATCAGCACAAGCTTACATCATTGTACCACGGTAATACATCCTTTATAAAACCTTGATACTTTCAATGAAGCGATCAGTTCCACAGATGGATTGCGTACTCTCAGTCTCAGGTAGGGCAGGAGCAGCACGCAGCAATAGGCTTCTCTCTCTGAACCTCGAGCAACCATCATGAGGGACACACCTTTTAATCTTTTTCTGTGGCCATTAATAATCCATCATCAACCCCACGCACTTATCCATCTTTAATGCACTCAGCCACTTGTATGTCAACCACACAGAGACGGAGGTGGGAAATTATTGAGCAGGGCTGCTGTAGGTCTCGTGTGGCACAGAATGTATGAACTAGGGGTGCAGCCATCCAAAAAGCCCACGCTTCGTTGCCCTGGAGGCCCAACAATCTGTAGAGAGAGCTACATAGTGTTTTGGCCATTTCATTTTCAACTGACCCATGTGTCGCTTTGTAGAGCTCAGGAATGACTTGGTACTGAAGTGCATATGGGATGATGAGACACTAGTGTGACGCCACTCAAGCTCTTTAACCCATAGGCTAAAATCTCGGATTCACTAACAACTGAAAAGGGCTGAAAAGCTTTCACAATCAAAACTTCCGTAGCTTTGGTTATTTGCTTGTGTCTGTCTGAACTGATACTGAAAGGCAGCGGATTGAGGTGTCCGTTGTGCAGACTATGCATCCCTCACCCCAGGGATATAGCTGGGCGACGTCGGCGAATATGCGCGATCATGTTGGCCGTGCTTCCACTCGCATACCACACGTGTCAAGAAATGCTTACAGAAAGTCACGTTCATATTGATCACCTTCGTTCCGCTTGCTATTCTAGTCAATGCTTGTTCCAAAATGTTGACAGTAAACTTGTATTACCCTAGTGCATATCGACTTCCCCAAACCTTTATTACATAAAAACAACAGTGGCACCCCCAACGTGAATACCCTGACATTTTGTCTCAAACCCCATCACTTCCTGCCAGCGTGTAGAGACCCACTGATTGACCGGTCTAGATGTTTACAATCAAAAACAGGATCTCTCTCTCTCTTTTCCTCTGTCCCTCCCTCTCTTGTACACAAGAACAGTGCACTCTCCGCATCAGTGTTCGGTAAGCCCATCCCCTCGCCTACCTCTCTCTGGTCCAGTGAGTGGGACACATCTAGGTCAAAGCTGATTAATGTACCCAGAGGTCCCGTGAGGTTTCCAGTCAGGTGGCATCGGTGTCTACTCTCTGACGATGATAACTAACACATGATATTGCCTCCGTATTAAAAAACACACACCAGTGGCAGAAGGACCGTGTAGACCCCATCCTTATGTGTATAGTAATGAACGGTCAAATGCACTACACAGAATTGAGCAACACAACACAGAAACACCAGGCTCTACAGTCCTGACTGCAGCCCTCAATACTGCTTCTGTGGATGCAGTTCCCAGTTAAATGAGACAGGAACTCATCTCACAGTATTTATAAACAGCACATGGCCCTGTATCACAAAACTAAATTTAACTCAAGCTAGATGGGGTCTCATGTCACACATTCTATCTTTGAAAAAATGTTATCCAAAACAGACTCGATGTAAATCTTTGTATTGAGGTACGGAAGGAGTTTGTACTGTCTGACGGAATCAAAACAGGATGTATTATGTCCTAATACAACTATGCAAACCAAGGGCATTGAAAAACCTGAACGCTAGTGTAACAGTGTGGGTGAATTGATCGAACATATTTGTTTTGGTATTTCCATCAAGGCTTTGGGACTGCCCATGGTTCCTCATTTGGGAACCAAATTAGCGCCTGTAGAATGTATAGCTAGCGATTTCGACCATGCCGTAAAAATAGTAAGATTATCTAAATTTAGTGCAAGCATGGGTAACGTAGAAACAACAAGAGCAAGCTCAGCATGTTAGGCTGCTAAAGCTAGCTTGCTAGCAATCTTCTAACGTAATGTTAAACTGTGATGAACAAGTAGCTGCTGCTGAAGTACAAACGTTATTGTTTACTGAAAGACTGAAAGAATCGGTGAAGAAAACAAATGAAAAATACGAATCATAATAGTTTTATCAGTCTGCAGCAAGCAGAATGATAACAACGACGTTAACGTTACCTTGGAACACAGCTAGGAGAAGAGCGGTCTATTTCCCAAGTCGCAAAAAGGTTCATAGGGACAGTCATTGGGCCAGAGCCTGCCGAGCCCAGGCCAACGGCCCCAGCGATCGCTCCAGTCTGGAGAGTTGTCGGTGCTGGTCCACCGCCACCGCTGCTCGGGTTCAGGAAAGCGGCCCGGACGCCTCCTCTCTCGACAGCCGCTGCCATCATCACCTCCACGGCTGGGAAGCAGCTCGTGCTGACTAGCTACTAGCTATCTGACAAGCGCGGGCGCTACTGTCTGCTTAGCCTACCCGTGTTGAACGCTCTCTCCTCTCTGCTCTAGTTTAACGGAGAGAAGAGAGAAGAGCTGCGATGAACTGGCTGGGGGATGCTGATGGGCGGGGCTTGCATGCTCACTTAATCCAACCGGTAGGAGGCGCCATACTTGTCATAACGATTAATTTTTCTTTGCCCTCAAAACGGCTCTGCTCAAAACGTTCTAGATATCCTTATTTTTATATGATTTATATAGCTACATATAAAATAGATACAAAGGATACGAAGGGCAGTCAGCCAAGACAAGTTGCTGTTGCCATACATAGTTACAAAAACGACATAGCTACATAATGCGAAGATGCGCAGGACACTTTAAACATTGTTTGGTTCTATTAACTGTTAATAAGAGAAAAAAAAAATTTCTATATTATTTTATGTTATTTTATATACCGAACACAGTTCCTGAAAATTATGGGTTGACAATTATTTTGTCATAGGTCTACGCTGCCACCTGGAGGGGATAACATATGTTCGAAGATACAAGGAAAAGCTAAGATGTTCATTATTGTTGATGATCTAGTTCTTATCATTCGATTTTCTCACTGTCATACAATTCTTGGCAAAACAGTTACGTAATTTGTATGCTAGGTAAAACTCTTTTTCATATAGGGATCATGCCTATGATTGATTTACACTTCAGACAATCCAGTCTGGCTTCATTGTTGAAACACACGAATTTAATTAATTGGTGAGGTATTAATTTATTAGTGCCTAAAGGTGTCCTCTCCTTCATCTATGTGTGTCACATTTCACATTGTCTGGAATAAACTCCAATAGGTGGCAGACTAGTCCTATTATTTAAACAAAAGCTCTCTCTCTCTCTCTCGCTCATGTTAACGTTGAGATTCAGAATAAGTATTTCTGTGATACATTATATCATATTTTAATTGTTATCATATGCTACGATCAGTTTTTAGCTTGTACCGTGTTCATCTCCCTGTTCAGGAGGGGTGGGTTGTATGAGCATAAAACCTGAGCTACCTTGCAATAGTGACATTATAGATGTTGCCGCAGCATAGCATCTACACTTCCCTGTAGAAGTGAATGCACACGGTCACGTCCAATGAATCCATCCAAAGAGATCAGAGTCCTGAAGTGATGCTTTGCATTGAAAGCAACATTACATTGGCAGACCCCATCTGTTCAGTCGTGGGGGCTTTAGTACCACAGAGGCACTGCAGCTGTTCAAATGAAAATACATTCAGGGCAACATAAACAAATCACATCAGAATTTTTTTTTCTCGTTGGCCATTTTAAGGGTAAAGTTTTTTTTTAATTATTTCTGATTTTTGGCCGTGTGCCAGTTGACTAGACCTTGATATGGACAGTCGTAAATCACAAGACTTACCAAGTAGAATCACTAGGCATACCAAGACTAATTGAGCTCCCTAGGCATTGGTGGTTAGTAAATATTTACAGCCCAATCAAATTCAGCAGCGTATGATAAATTGTGTGACCCTAACCAGGAGTCTTATTGAAAGGACAAGGGTGTGATGGAAGGCAGACAGGAGTCATAAAGATTACATGGATTTTGAAGTCAGGTTTGAATTTAAACGTTTTAATAACATTTACAGGTTTGCATTTGTTCTCAAGGATTTAAATTGAAACTCTTATCAATTAGTACTATAAAAAAAACATTGGAATTAACAACATTGGGAGCAAATACACTTTGTAATGGCTTAAAAGTATGAATGAAAACGATTAAAAGTCATTGGAACTGGATGAGACTATGATCTGTCTTTGTGTCTTCCTCAGCCTAACAGTATTTCAGTGGACATTATTGTTACCTTTTAATCACTGTACATCATGGTTTGATCGATTGGCAACTTATTTTAATTTAGTATTAAGCTGTTCTCTTCCTGCATTATGGGGTTTGTCAATAATATTTCTTAACAAGAAGTGCATGCATATGCAATAGATCATCGTTTGGCAAAATGCTAAAACATTGATTTGATTGTTGATTGAAAACAGGCACAAATAAAGTTGACAATGGGGGCATACATTAAAATAATAACATTTTGTATTCGTATTGTGGCATAATGAAGCCCATTGGAGAGAGAGCGCAAGAAGAAAATATAAATATATTCAAAGCCATATGCTAAATCCCAGAGAGCTGAGCTTAGTGGCGGTGTTCTGCTGATGAGTTTAAAGTGCTCTGCGTGGGTGTGGTATGATACCTGCAGCGCACAACAGACGACACAGATGCACTGTTTATGAGTTGCTTTCTCCAGTGGCACAGCGAACATCTGCCTCTCCACGTTTTTGTTTGCAACTTTTTCATTATTTCTACTACTATTAGCATTTTCCAAAGGTAAAACCTTGAACCTGAAAGTAAAAGACAAGCAAACATATCCAGAAAGGGAGAGATAGAATGGAGAGACAGAGAGAGAGCGAGAGAGAGAGAGACTGGGGGGATTTCTTGGTACATTTGGATTTAGACGTTTAAATTGGACCAACTTTAACCAGTATAGCACACATCAAGTTAACATCAACAAACATTAGAAACACGTTGCTGTGCCCAAAGCCCCTTTGACGTTTTGTAATAACTAAATGGAGGCAAAGTTGTGGCCATATACATCTTCTCCGTGTTTCAACTGAAATGCAGCCATCTATTGCCCAAGCTATGGCATGTTGCATGGAAGCATCAGAATTCAATTAGTGCCGACTGCATAAATAGTGTGCACACTCTGTTTGGTTTATGTATCTCCGTTATTTATTTATTTTTTTTGCCTGAGAAGTAGTGGGTCAGGATTGGTCTCTGGTGTGCCGTCAGACACAATTTCAAAGCTTCGTTGGCTTGTAATACTTTTCCGAGATTGCCTTATGCTCAGATGGAGCCAGTCAATCCCTAGGCACATCTACTTCTCTCTAATAGGACCTGCTGCCTCCTCTCCGACTGCTAATCACTATTCAACATACCAATTCCAGTGGCACATCTACTGATGTAATTAAGGTTGTGCGAGTCGGCAAATTAAGACTGTTATGCAGGTCATCGTGTGTCTCAAGGATCCCATTCTTCATAGAGCGATCGATTAACAATTTTCTCCTCTCTTGATAAAAATCTCTATTTTCATCATACTCTCAAGAGTTCTACGATACTTAGTTGTGGGTTAATGTTATGATAGATATTGACTAGTCTTTTTTTTTTTATGGAACCTTACACAGGGAATTAAATGAGGCCGTTTGACAGCTCATTATGGAGAGATCTCAAGGTCTTTCGCCTCTGGCTTCTGATGGACGTAAACAAGACACAGGGTACACGCAGCTTAAATCTTGTATAGCCAGCAGACAACAGGTGGAAATCAGAGCATAGCTTGGCCATGTTAACTGACCTGCCTCTCAGATGATGGAGAGACGTCAACCAGATATAAAGTGACAGGAGCGATTCTCTTTCAAAGGGGGACAAACAGCCGAGTTCCTCCAGACATTTCCTTTGCCGCCTTATATTTACATTAGCAGTATTGAAACCCTTACTGTAATGGCCAGCTAAAAAGGACAGATGAGGGAGAAATTAATGATAGACGGAAAGGAAAATTTGCATGCATCAGAATAGATCATACAAAAATACAAAGAAGCAAATCATACCGAGCACTCCTCATTGTGTGCCAGTTCAAAATCTCATCTTAATCTTGCAGTATGTGAAATCTGCATAAAGTGCATGCATAATTCTCATTCAGTGCTCTTCCATGTTATCAGCACAGCCCCATTGATCTTGGCAGAATGTTCTGGTGAGCCCCTCGACGCTTAACTCATTGTGTCGTGCTCTGGACAATGCTTGCCAGAAATAGGGCAGCGCCAGAGCTACGAGAAGGCATTTACACATGAAGGTGAGCGAGGGAGAAAAAAGACAAGCAAAACAGACAAAGGCGTACATGAGGGCTGGATGCCTGTTTCCCGCGAGAGGCCGACAAGGTTCTGAGCGCGGTACAGGCACGGGATAGGGAAGATCAGACGGACAAACAAAAGAACTCTCTCTGGATAAGAGCCAGGGAAGGCTGAGATGTTGCCCTTGCCATTAAGAATCCCATTCCAAAAAAAGAAAGAAGCCCGTCACCTGCCAGGGCTTCCCATCGGCAACCCTCCTCTGGTGCATTTTGATGGGATTCATTGTTAAAACGAGTCGTTTTGCATATAGATTTCCCAAAGTGACCGCAGTGCATAGTGATAGTCCCTGTCCATGAGCTTCCCCTACAAGTAGGTGCCTTAGATGTCTGATGAGTCCTTATTGGATCAGGTGGCTATGCTCAGCCATGTAACAGCGTTGGTTTTGTTGTCTCAATTATACTCCAATCTTTATTGTTGGAGCATCACTGCATGTATGATTGCTGAAGTAGTCATTTGCTTATGAAACCCGCATCAGTCACCAGTCAGTCAAAATTCTTCCAATTGAAATTGGACAACGAGCTGTCTAGCCGTCCTCAAGCTGAGACGTGAATTTACTTCCAACTGGACCAACGACAGCTGTGAGAGAGCTGGAGACGGCCAACCCTGTCATACATAAACAAATTAAAACGTAGATCATTTGTGTTAAAGGTAGCGATAAATATGCCATAAACTGTATTATAATCAGATAATTATAATATTTTGTAATTGTCCTAGTGTTTGCCATTTATTTTGTCTTTATCAGTAATCTACTCTCTAATTAATGTAATAGCAATTAGCTTTATTCCTCTATGGTGAACACTCCTCCCTCCCACACATCTCCTGCACAATATTGTAATAATAATTATAATATAGTTCAAGGATCCTAAACCAAAAACACATTACATGAGAGGGGCACAAATTACAGCAACAAAAATATATTTTGTATGAAGTGAAACCACAGGAGAAGAAAGGAACACGGAGGCTCACTGCTGATTCTCCTCTGCACCTCCTGTAGGATTGCTGTTTACTGATGACAACTCATGGCTGCAGAGTAATGACACGTACCGATAACAGCTCAAGAATCCATGTTTTTATTTATTTTCAGCAACACTGTGTGAAAACTTCAAGTGGGGTTTTTAAAAAAGAATCTATTTACAAAAAGAAAGATGCATATGAGAAGGAGTGTTTACTTTAAATGGGGTAGCTGGCTCACAGTATAACCAATATTCCTCTGTGTCCACAAGCATCATGCTACACTAAAAGAGTGGAAGGGATGCTTTAATGGAATGGAATGTTTCTGATAAAGACTGACAGGACCGTTCTGTGTCTCTTCCACCACCCACACCATTATGATAATGTGCTATCATTAAAACGGCCACGGCAATTACCAGCTACACAGGGAACACTTTTTTTTTCGGGGAGAAAAAACACACCTATATATAGTGGACCATCACTTAGCAATATCTCAGAGCCTATTGCCAGATATAGTGCTTGGAATGCCAGCTCCTGGAGATGCCCCTAGGCTAGCGTTGAACTGTGACAGAAAATACAATGTCCTAAATGTCAGAGCACCAGAGGGGCTGGAGGTCCAGCTAACCTTAACTCTGTCCCTTACCCGTCGCAAGTCCCTGACGTGACATTTCATTGAGGTGTCGGATATATCTGATTTTATCCCAGGGCCGCAACAGTGGGCATAGAACCACATAGCTTGGAGATCCCAAAGGGCCGAAGGATAAAGAGGATTTTTTTTAACCATATATGAACCATAAAATCTTTTATTTTTACCTCTAAATATGGGAAAGCTTAGTCCAAGAAGGGTAATATTAGTTCCTTATTATAGCAGCCCTAAAGTTTGCTCATCTGTTTTATAAACCTCAATCATAGCCTGAACCAACACAAGTTTCATCACCAGGAAACAGCGCAAACTATTCCATTTGCTTAAATGCTGTGCATGCATGTACGTTTGCCTGCATAGTTTGTATTGATGGCTTATTGTCAAACATTTTGTTTGATTGTCAAGACTCAATGCTCCTGCTATTTGCATGTCTCACTTACCACGCATCTAGCGATGACTTGTTTGTTCAGCTGTAATTCAATTTCGTCAATACCTATGACTAAATCATCAATACTAAACTATTCAATCTGTTTTTGAGGAACGGAAAAATTTGATGTTGGATTGTTATTCATGGCAGGGATTTGCTGTAACATTTCCTAAAACAATACCTGTTGAAGGCATTTTCTCAACAAGGCAGAAGAAGCAAGGACATTTAAAGTATTTTAGTTGTGCATCATTAATGATACTCATAATCATTGAATCTTTTGAACATGTATCATGGAATTCATGGATGAAAGAATATGATAACCATGCAGCTGGCAGGAATTTGTGTACAGTGCCATGTTGTGATCACAGTTAGATTTTAATTGTGGATGACTCTAAAACACTAATTTGAAATGCCAAATGTCAAAATGTTTTATTCTGATGGCTCACTGTTCATTCAAATCACCCTTCATTCAAATGTGATTGTTTTCTGTTATCTATCAATCACATATTCTAAGTAATTTCCTTCAACAAGTGCTGTACTTGGTAGCTTCTGTATAGAATGCAGTTACCAGGTTACAGTTAGAGAGGGAAGCTACATTGATTAGACAAATATTTCATTCATATTGAGGAATTCACCGTTCACAGAAACTGTTAACGTCTGTAACAGGCATCATTTTAAATTCCAATTTGATTTATCAGGAGTCAGTGTCAGTAGTAATACTTTGTTTATGAGGAACAGATAAAAGCATTTTTTTTGTAGGCTACTTTACAGCAATAAAATACATGTTGTAGACATATTGTTTACAAGAACAAACTGTTGTTTGGACATTCCTTGGTCAATATATGATTAAGAATAGGATTAAATGAGTGCATACTTGGAGAAAGTAAAATTCCAATCCCCCATTGAGACAAGTCATCGGGAGCCTGAAAGAAAAGTTTTTTTTTATTATTTCCATATGACCATGACTGTGTGCTACAATTGAAATACAGGGGAGTGTTGAATGGCTTACATATATATATATATATATATATATATATATATATATATATATATATATATATATATATATATATATATATATATATATTATTATTTTTTTTTTTTTTTACTGAATGTTATTTTTTACAATATGGCAGACTACCCAGCTCTACCCAAAATACAGAAATAAATCAGTGAAAAGTCATATATTGGTTTAAAAAAGTAAAACGCAAATACAGGGAAATTTAGATATATCATAAGGTGCTATGAATTTGAATCCCCAAAATCACCTGTAAATTAAATTAGGTCATTGCAAGCATACAAGGGCAACAGCTGGCATAGTTGCTTCTTGCAAATGAGCACTTTTAGCACACTGAAGTTCGGGGAACGGGAAGATTAAGAGTTTGTTTATGTGAAATGTAAAAAGGTTTGCTATCTCGTCCTGAGGAGCAGTGTGGGGAGCAGATGTTATCGTCATGTGGGTAATTGGTTATCACATCTTGGGGCACAGATTAGTGATTTATTATCCCCTCTTCTCTCTAGTATAATATTGAAGGTCTCATTAGCCCGTCAACACACTGTAAACTCGGTGGTTCAGCGTTTCCTTCTCCTCACCAGAAGGCATGGACACAATGCAGTATAGTCTCTTATTTCCTCTTTTTCCCTCCGCACGCCAGTCTCCATTATCTATGAACTCCATAAACAAGTCATTGCATTTCTGGAATGACCTTCCGGCTATCAGTGTTCGGGGGGTTGGGGTTGACCATTGTTTGGAGATACCACATGGCAAATTATTGGATTTGCTTTGGTTTTTGTATTTTACATGGAGATACTGGTTTGATTGACAAGTGTACATGTTAAGCATTTGTTATCTTTTGAAATGAAATATAGATGGCAAAATGAAGGAGTCTGTAAACGCACCACTTGTACGTTTACAGAACCACCCACAAGGTAGATAGATATTGATTGCCACATTAATGAAACTAAAATTAACGCCGTCGAATGCCTACAGAAATAAAAACACAATTTATTATTTAGAGCCCCTGTAGGTGTGAGCCTCAGCCCCCATATCAATAGGGCTGCTACAAACTGACTCAAGGACTAGTGTCTGTGTTTGCTGGACAAATCTAACCAACCATTACTGAGCCTTTGTTTGTCAATGTCCCTATAAATTCTTTTGTGTAAATATGTTTTTCACTGAAAAGGCCTCTCCTGTACCCCAGTGAGTGTTTTAATTAGACAAGGGGCTCCTCGGTCTTCGATCTCAAGGGGCTATCTCTCCGCGGTCTCATCGACACCCAGTTGGAGGCACACAAATCTGAGCTGCACTCGCAAAAAACTCCCTATGAGATCGATACAAATGGGCTTCTATTAAATGTGATTTGGGGAGGTCGTTTGGGGACTTTTCAGCAATTGGATGACTCCCCCCCTACACAACACAGCAATCAATCTCAAAGCACCACATACTAGATGTACCGAATAGTTCACTTTTCGGGTTTTGTGACGTAACACAAAAGACAGACACTTTTAGCACGTTACCATAGTTACAACTCGCTATCACTGTATAACCCCCCAAAAAAGGATGTCCTTGCAGGTTGAAGCAGTATACATCTAATCCATCCTGAACATCCTTTAATCCTCTATGGCTAATTACAAGATTACAAGAAGGTCATGACACACAAGCCACATTTTGAAGTCAAATGAAAGGGGCAGTGATTTCCAGACAACAAGGATGGAGTTGGACAAAGTGCACTGAATCAATGAGAACAACCAGAGCCACTGTCCCGACAAATTAACTAATGTCTGCTGCTGAATAAAGTATGCAATCACAGACACTGCCCACAGTAATAGCCTGCCTGTCAGGAAAAGGGATGGTAAACCACAATGAAGAGAGCTTCTCTTTTATACATTACAGCATCCATCTTCGTTAGGTCATCTGGGGGCCTTTGGAAATGTTTCCGTCCAGCGCCTGTCTTAAAGCTCATGAGGTATGGCCTACATATGTGTAACATGAAGTTTTATCACTGTACTAATTAATACCTCCTCAACATGGTCAAGGCTCTTTACAGAACATTATTACCTCCATCATTTCCCTCTCTGCTCATGAAGTGCCTGCAACAGCAATACACCAAGGGGAAGGCAGAGAGGGAATTACAGTAAGTATTCTGCAGAGTGAAATCCATGCAGACATAACACAGACCTAAAAACTGGAGACATCTTTGCATGCAATTGCCTCATTTTCTAGGGCACACTCCCCACATCTAGAATGTGAAATGAGGACACATTTGGCTGGATGAAGATCGTATTAGCAAAAGGTAGGTTGTTTTCAATCTAAAATCCTTGAGGCAGAAATGTTTTCTATTGAAAATGAATGTAATTTATTTTAACCTTTGATGAAGAATCCAAGCAAACAAAACGAAATAATTTCCAGGTTTTTAGCAATGCAGTTTCACTGTGTTCCATCAGCCACAGAACAAGCAAAGCATAGACCAGAATCGTTAGATTATACAATGACAAACTGTATTGGTTGGCAATGCCCCCAGCTTTGGTTTTAAAAGCTGGAATAGGTTTTTAGGATGCACCTTTAAAGGTAAACTTTTTGAAAGAAGGTAACTGGATGAAAACATGATAGTGCTATTAAACAAAAAGATTGTTTTTATTTACTCTTTTTCCTTTACTTCTGCAGCGTACACCTTTTATTTAGGTAGTACAGGATGATTCATGTTACATATTGTCTATAAGTAAAACATATTTGTATGTTTACACATATAATATACAGTATTATTAATTAATTATAACCTTTCCCAGAGGTTGTTGTGTTTTTGTTTGTTTAAGGGCGAAATATATATTCTCACCCTATATTTATAATCAAAACATGCATCAGAGATTGTCCAGTGGTGATGCTACAATGTCTTTCCAAAGCCCACAACCAACCTTTTTAGTTCAAAGAACTGCTTTCATGCTCATATTCTAACGTGACTCACATATGAGATAGAATATAATTACTTCATATGAATAATTCAACCATAGGATTTAGGATAAGAAGTAATTCTTATCAGAGTTTTCCCTCAAAGGTCTCAGGGACTGTTTTCCACTTTCTCTCATATGTGTGGCTGTCTCCAGAATTTCCAATGTCTCAATCCTATGGTCACTACTTACTGCCCACCAAGAGAACAAAGTCGTCAAAAATCACACTGGCTGACTTCGATGATACAGTCACTAGCTGACTACCAAGATACTGTTCTCTGTTCAATGTTAAGACCCTGTGGCTTTACCTTAAAACTAAATTATTATAAATAAACTATAACCGGTGGAGTGATTGTAAAATACACAAAATTAAACCTGCTCCCCAATCATCTATTTCCCATTCATTCAGACAAACTCATCCATCTTAATTTTTTAAAAAATATGAATACCAGTCATTTTGTCATGGTTTGGTCTGCTTAGTATTTTGAAGCTCCCTGCCGTAACATATCCTGGACAACGCTCAGAGTCAGGGAGCACACATGCATCGATCCCCCTTTGGAACAGATTAACATTCATCAATCCCCCTTTGGAACAGATTACAGTAACAGACCCAAGATGCCAGTTGGGGTGGAGGTGGGAGCATTTTCCCATTACCTCATCGGACAAGCACAGAACCTAACTTTGACTTCAGGTAATCTAAATCCCTTCCCTCTCCCTCCTTGATATGACATTTGAACGCAAACAGCTGTCTCCAGGAATTAGTGTGCGTAGCACACGCAGTATGGCGACTTACATCAGCAGCGCACAGACTTCGAGTTATCTGCCTGAACTTTCTGCTGAAAGCTCCAATCTGTTCGGTGGTAGACAGGAGTTTCACAAAGACATAACAAGTCAGGATACATGAACACAGCTGCTTGAAGTATACTTTACTCTTAATGGTTTCCCATGTCATGTTCCTGCTTACGAGCAGCAGAACAGTGATTAAGGGGTTTACTGTCACAGATATTAGAAGAGGTTGCATTCCCGTAAACTCCTTAGAACTCACCTGCAAAGAAGGGTTTTCTCTGGATTACAAATAACAGTTCTCGTTTACATCCAGGCGTGTCCACAGATTAATCTTCCCACCCACCTGCTCCCGTGCTTTAGAGTTTACGCGTCCACAAGGTTAACAGATATTCACAATGGCCCCTCTCCCTTTGTGGAAAACCTTGGAGATCTGCAGGTCCAACGAGTATTACAATAAACATGATACTGCCGTCTGGAGGAGTTGCATGTCCTAAAAATAACGTTAACAGACAGCACTCTCAAGCAACGTCCATAGGCCACAGCAGCCATCCTTAGCAACGTGCATAGAGTTTTGAATCATGTCCCGTTTTCCCAACAAAGTACCTAATATATCTAATGTAACAATATGCGTGTAAACTTGACAACTAATAAAGTACAAAACTATCAGCAGAGACGGAACAGAGGGATAACGTGGCGTCATTTTCAAAGTGCTTTCAAAGACGCTTTTTTTTCCTGATTGAAAGATGAGAGAAGTGTTGCAGTTAGATGTTCTTTTCGCTGGTTTGCGTATCAAATCCAACCTTGAAATCTGATCGTCTGCACCACTTTGCAATCATAGTCTGTGGTCATGAAACATTCTCCTTGGGGATCCTGCTCTTTGAGTCAAAGCCCTGCTTTAAAACTAAGTATCTATCTCACATGTGGCAAAGTTGGTTAGGTATCTCTAATGCAGGCAGTAACATATCTCTGTGAGTGAACTGTCTGTCAGGATCAGCGCTTTATAAAAGTCCTCTACATTTGATGGAGGAAGCCCTGAGGGTTCTCGCTATCAAATCTGTCAGACATAGGCTAAATATTCCCTGCTATCCACATCCCACAAAAAATACGATAGTTTGACTGTTTGCTCAGAACAAGAACCACTGAGAAACAATTAGAGGACATGATCATTTGTTTCTGTGTAAGCACAAGTAAATACATATTAAATTTGTATAAAAATTAATTAACTGTATTTATTATAAAACCGTATGTAAATTTACTTTTGTGGGAAATAAATCTAATCTGTGAATTTTTTACATGCTACTTTGGTCTGGTGTGGAATTTCATAATTCATTCCGTGATAGATCTGGGTTAGAAACAGGAATTTCACTCATGGCTTTGTCCATTACAATGAAGGGGAATGTCATGTCAAACAGTTTAGCATTGTCAAAGGAATTTCCGAGCTCTAGAAGATGTCCCTTCATATCCCAGTCAGGTGAGGGTTGCCAACACACCAGTTACCCAGGTGATGCCCCTGTTGCCTTGGGCATCGAAACAAACAGTGGTGTTTGATTTTAGCACTTCAAGGGCCTTTGGATTCCCCTGTAAGAGGGGAGCACTGAGCACTAACCGCAAGCTGCTCCCCTGGTATGCATTCTAAAACGAGGCTGACCTTTGCTGCATAATCCCTGTGACAGGCTCAGTCTGTGGAGGGTTGTCTGGGCAAAGAGCTTGACAGAACTGGGACTGATCTCCAGTGACAACCAGCTACAGGTAGCACGCACACCTGACCTCTACACACTGAGGACTGCAATCCTCGATTCAGTAACATGGTGCATTACTCTCTACAACGTCCAAAAAATAATATTGCTGGTCAAGAAACTAAATTATTTAGTATCTCCTCTTTAATCAGAACCATTAAACACCCATGATCTAATTTGAATTTTACAACCCAGCTTCTAGTCTTCTCAACACTATGGAAAGATTGTTTTCACTCTACAGTGTTCTCAAAGCAATAACGCCTCACGAGGCATTGCAGGGAAATGCTGGGATAAAAATACCACAAATCCTTAAATGGTCCCCCATTGTGCCATAGTAGTGCATTAAGAGGGAGAGATCGATTAGGGGACACTTCTTGGAGCGGAGCCAGGAACACTCCTCCACATTCCCCTGGCACGGAAAACTATGACACAAAGAATTCATAAGATAACTGTAATCCCAATTGAAAGGGTCAAATTACACAAAGAATGCGCTGTGCTGGCTAGCGAACAGCTTGGGACCTTGGAACGTACAGTGCATCAGCCGCCATCTTCAGTGAAGCATTGAGATGTGATCTGTCGGCCTGTAAAAGTGCACTGAGTGATGAGAAGGCAAAGGTGAACAGCGCGTAGCTTTCGTTTACTCAACCTTTTCTTCATCCAAATGAGGTGTGGCTAGAAAAGATAATTTGGAGAAGTCAATGATTTTCAGTTTAGAGATGTTAAACTGTTTTTCAGTTATTTAAAAAGGGTGTTTGTTATTTTATTAAAACATGACAGTAATAGCACCAGACAAAATATCTTACATGTGTTGGATTAGTCTCCTATTAAAAATAGCAGATACATTGTTGTTGTTTTTTTATCCCTCAAAGGGACTGCACCATCCTTTCCTCAGTGCTTGTTAAGAGGTACAGGACGCATGGTACTGGAAGTCATGTGCAAGCATTACATTTAGTCTGTGCTCAGCAGTTCTGCTCTCCGCACGCCAAACCTACCTTGCTCAGTGGCGCCACAAAATAAAATTGTGGTTAGTAAACTACTAAAGCTTTTTGAAAGAAACAAAACCCCAATAACAAAGCGTAAGCATTTTCATTATATTGCTGGGTCTTAATATCTACAGTGAAAGTATGATTTGTAGAATGCTCTTGTATATAATATACTTATTTTCTTCTTTTCTTCTTCAAAGACGTCATAGCTGAAGCAAAATGCTTGATGCTGAATTCCAAATACAGCAGATGAAACACTACATAATTAAAAGTGGTCAGTAATCATCAAAGAAGAGGCAGAGACAGCAGATCACATGACTATGGTGCATTTGACGGAGGGAAGAGAGTGTGTGTATTTGGGATAGACAAAACAGACTAAGTGAGCGAGATAAGACTTGGGTCTGGTAAAGGCCCAGGCAGACGATTAGAGGAGACTCTCTCCCACACGATGGAGAGCTGGAGATGAAACCGGAAGCAGGGAACAGAACACATGTTAAAAAACAGAAAGAAGACACGTCAGGCCTCTAGGAAATGTGTTGACACTATGAACTTTACCCTGCATCTTGTTATGTGTTTACTACCTGATTTTGAGCCTCACCACGTTATTTATCATACATTTCTATCACATTCAGTGTTTGGACCAGTAAAAATAAGTGGTAGCAACAAATATGGTTCAGATTCTGTTTTTCACCTGGGACATGATGTCCTGTATCTATTTTAATACTCATGTGAGCACAGACAAGATTGTCCAGTTTTAAATATGCTTTATTTGGGAACCACATAACAATAATGAATACCTCAAAAAACTTTACTTTATTCTTAATTAACAATCTT
The DNA here is from genome assembly GCA_026901105.3 of Galaxias olidus. Lineage (NCBI taxonomy): Eukaryota > Metazoa > Chordata > Actinopteri > Galaxiiformes > Galaxiidae > Galaxias > Galaxias olidus. Next base: position 50,542 of record JAPMUY010010235.1, read on the forward strand.
TGTATCTTGATCTATTCACCTATGATAATGAACACAAAACAACCTGAAACCGTCAGAGTTATGGTCTCAAAGGACTCTTTTAGTGGGTGGAGTATGTAGGACTAAGGTAAGCAAGTTTTGTACAATATTTTCATTCTTTACCTCATAATTCCCACCTGAAGCATGTTTGTTCTGTCTTAACATACTTAAAATGTTGCTGTCTTTGCAGTTTTTGCTATTGCATCATTATCAATATTTAAAGACTGCATTGAACTTGATATTTCTGTCCTTTTCAGCAGACTCCGTGACTTAGTATCGTCGTGGATTTGTTTTATGCATCTTTTAGTGTGCTGTCTCCTGCTATGTCAGCATTTCAATCGAACATTCCATGGTTCTTAGGAGTGAGAAATAAAACACTTTCCTTGACATTCTCAGTGTAACTTTATGGTTTTTGTATACCATCTCTAGGGAATATCAGTATGATAAATGTATGTGCCTTTCCTTTGAATTTACCTCTCATCAGGTTGAGAATAATTTTTTTAAAGATTGAAGTGCTGGCTAAGTTTTTTTTTATCTACAAATTACTGCTATCAATAATCAGATAAATATTGTAAAATTAAAGTTACTAGAGGCAATTTATCTGTAGGAGATGATTTTGGTGACCCGTGCTTGGTGCTCAGTGTAATTATTTTCCCCAACCATTGCAGAGAAGACATGCACAATGCTCATGGTCGCTGCAGATCACTAGCGCAATCAACGACTATACTCCAATTGTGGGCATGTCATCCTAATTTAGTGACGCACTTCCTTGTGCCGTAAAGCAATTTGTCACAGCTTGTGGGAGATTGTGCCTGGTGGCAGACAAAACCAGTGTTAAATATTGAGACTTCAAGAGGACTGAACCGCAATTTTTTAATTCTCCCATAGACATTACAAAGTGCTATCAGAAGAAATGAATTGATAATCCGTTAAAATAAAAAAGTTGCCTATAGTTGCTTTAAGTAAAAATTTCTTGTTGCTATTGTTGAGGTGAAACACTGCCAGCAAAGTGGAATATTACTAATCCTCTAAATGCTTCCTGTTAGCATTAGAATGCAAAATGCCCCTTGTGTTTGTTCAACCATAAAACAATAAAGCTGTCCTAACCATAATGATCCTTCAGCTCTCAACCCGCACTGATCCCTTGAAATCAAATTTCACCCAGAAGATTCACAAAGTGCTGCTCTAGATGCGCTTTTTCGAATGAGTTATAATTACCTTTCCTCCGGTTTCATCCCCTTAACTCAAGTATGGCTTAAAGCATTTTTTCATAGGATCCTGACTTTTATCCTGCATGTCATATGTAAATTACGCACCACTATGCCGTGCAGATGCAAACCTTTTTCTTCACACTTGCAAACCATCCACCCTCCAAGGGTCGGGGTTATGTTTTAGAATGCACCCTCCTTCCCAACCAACAACGTTATAAGTGTTTCATATTCATTATTCACTAGCTGGGATTTCAACTTTTTTTTGGTCCTGGAATAGCCTGTGGTTGCGGCCAATAGCCTAACTATCCCATCTTATCAACAAACAAACTCACATCACATTGATTCTCGTAGGTCACTAGCTTTTATTTGATTTACTGAATTGGACCAACAAAAAAACGCTTCTACTGATCAATTCTGGCAGAATGAAGTGAGAATCAATAAAACTGCTATTTGTGTTATTGCCCTTCCTCACATATATGCATAATGTGCGTTGCTTGTGCTTACTCATTCGCATGCACACTACATTTTAACAGTCATTACAGAAAATATTGGGCAATTTCTTAAGCTTTCACTCGGAGCGGATTTCTCTGCTGTAAAATAACATCAAGAATTGCCATTTATTTTAGGGCTTTCAATCATATAACACACTCCTTCTGGCTTGGCATGCACTTCAGCACAACAGGGGTACTTTAATTGAGCCTTCTTCAGATTTGTATGAAAAAAAATCGGATTTATCCAATGTTTTGCTGTTGAGAGGTTCATTCCTCAGTGTTAACAGGGCGTGCAGTTTTTGCTTTTTTGATTTAATTTATGCGCACTATGTATTTACTGGCAATTATTAATTTAGAATGTTATTGGTCTCCTGCATTAAAAAGGCAAAAGAGTCATGTTTTTTTTTCCGTTGGCATTGAATAAACTTCAGGCATTGGACAAAGTAACAAAAAGGTAAGCGTGGGAGATGTACGGACTGCCCCCTGTTTTTAATGTCTTATTTAATGAGTGAACGGCTCTGGGTGGTCACAGGGGGGGAAAAGTGTTGCCGTGGCATGAAGCGATATGGGGCAGATGCCACAGTGATGACAGCTGGCGAGGCAAATGGCCCAGGGTGCAAACATTCAAGGTAATTATGGAGCAATTATCCAGCATTGCCACCATATGGAAGCCGACCGAGAGCCATACATCGTATTTTCATCCAGAGATGCCTTTGTAATTGCTATTTGTGTGAGTGGTGACATTTTCACAAATTAATCAGTTGGTTTTTTTTAAATATAAAAAACAACAACTAAGTAAATAGAGTAACAATGCAACTTAAATATACCGAGACATTCATTTTCCAATGGTTTTTCTATTTATAGTGTGCTGGTTCGCTAACTCGCAGTCTTCTGTAATTAATTGATTTATTGTATTTTGATATAGCGCATTTCTAGACGCCCATAGCGTTATGGCAGGGGACTCACAGTGCCCTGCCATAGAACGCCATGGAAGGCCAAACAGAGTGTGACTGTCAGTGGGGCCCCTGAGGCCCAGCGTACCTTGGACCACATCCCGCCACCCTGTGCCAGGCCTCAAGCCTCAACCTCCTGCTGCCAAGATACAGTGGACGGGTCAGCAATGCTAAATAGCTTGGCCCCTGCAAAGCAGACTCCCCACGTAGGTGTGGTGTGAATTTCTCTGTTAGGGTGTGGCCGTGGAATACAGTGGGAAGGTGTACGGACATTCTAGGGGTAAGCATTATAGACACTGAGTCACTAGAACCACCATCAGCAGCAGGACATTAATATTTCAGCAATGAAACTAATTTGAAATCTGGTCATTTCTTTGTTATTTATTCATGTCAGGTTTGGATTCTGTTCAGATTTTTTGAGCCCTTGAAAATGAAAAGGGATCAGATTGTTTCGAGAATGTAGTCCATAAAGATTCAAAGGAAAAAATCCCCCAAGGATTTCATTGTTTTTTTGCCCACTTCATATTTGCATTTACTGATCTTTCAGTGACTTCTTGTATTTTGCTCACGGCTGTAATCTTTTGTTTACATATACGTCGTGGTTGTTTTGTCAGTGAAACAGTTGCAACACTTCAGCCTAGTAAGTTCGTTATCCATTCTTACGCTTTAATGGGAAAATGTGTGTATTGTGAAAACATCTTTAAGGCCATAGCTCCAGCCATTGATCTTGCAAAGCTCCGCTGGAGCTTCTTGTTTTGCGCTGCGTTTTTCACGTTTCCGCCCGCTCGGTGCGACACTGCACTGGCTCTCCTCCTGCCGCAGGGAGAGGAATCACCTGTTCCAATGAAACCTACACCTAATCGGTTATCTACACGTGTCTTGCCAGACCCCCCCGCCTCCGTGGTAATTTGTCTTTAGATCGTCTTGGGGATCAGTGTTTTGACAGCAGGCACAAACACACACACACAAACAGACACACACTCTGAGAAGTGCACACGGTTTAAACACGAATAGACCCACAGTAAGTGTGACAGAGTCACTGCACTATCTCGAAGACAAAGGAGGATGAGGAATGGTTACACCAATTTGTCATGCGGTAGATTTGTGGATTTAACTACACTACATCCCATTTTGTGAGCAGAAAGGTAGAATTGGGCTGACCAAAACTACTCTTTTACTGTTTATATCAAATAGGCTTATAAAATTCAAGAGCAGTCTGGATATGTACCATAATTAAAATTATATTGTTTGAATTATTTTTTATAATCACAAGCAGATAAACATGATTTATTGTTTTTAACTCGTATTCAAAGATTCAAAAACAGGCATGCAAAATATTTCTGATGAAATACTGCACCCAAGTGTCACTTTCCCTTCATTTGTTTCATTTTGGGGCAGTTGAAATGTCAGTGGCTTGATGTTTGTTTGGTATTGTTTTTTACATACTGTACTTAGAGTGCAGACCGGGATTGATATAGAACTACACATGGACAGACATTGAGTTTAGCTTGAATCCCTGACACCTGATCGATTGAAAGACGACCCAAAGCCCATTATCAGATGGCAGAAAGAAACGGGACAAGCAGATCACTAGAATTTGATTGGATTATCCGACTGGAGATAGGCAAGGGCTATCGATATGCCACAGCTTTTATTGCAATTCGAAGAGTCTGCTCTTGCTCCCTAAAGCTCATAAATCATGAATTAATGTTTCAAGTAGACATAGTTGGTATCTTTATTAGCTTATAATTGGAGAAATGTAAAATGGAGAAGTAATCAGAACACAGAATTAGACAAGAGATGTAATCACTACATAGTTTGAAAAACTCTGAAGACTGCTTCAACAGAGCTTACTTGATTTCTATACTTGTAGAGGGCAACTGTGGTTTGATCAAAGGTGAATATTTCACTTCCGAAAAGCGAAAACGGGGTCATGGGTGAAGAGGTCAGAGATGCGCAGATGTGCTCCATGTGAGGTTCTGACAGCTCTCCGAATTCAATAAAGCCCTCTGACTGCGGAGGTCAAAGGGTTGACATTTTGGGAGTTATCACTGAGAGATCAACTCACATAGACGGAGGCTGCCCACTCCTTCTGACTAAAAGAACCCTCTGCTCTCTGCCATCCCAGTTTTTAGGGAATTTACCCAGCACTCTTAAAAAAAGAAATTCACTCTTTGACACACTTTTTTTTTTTTGTACAGTGTTCGTGCGGTGTTTCCAACAACAACCTGTTTCCGCCCGTTTGAGCCAGTTATTACAGTGTGTCAGTCCTCATATCAAAGGGGATGGGGAGGAAAGGTGTGTGTGTGTGTGTGTGTGTGTGTGTGTGTGTGTGTGTGTGTGTGTGTGTGTGTGTGTGTGTGTGTGTGTGTGTGTGTGTGTGTGTGTGTGTGTGTGTGTGTGTGAGTATTTGAGTTTGTGTGTATGTGTGTGTTCTGTACATTGTTGAAGTGTGGAGCTGGCAGCCATGAGCCAAACCCCCCTCCACCCGACCACCCCACCACCCTAGCAGGACCACTCTGACACGGGGCTGCAGCCTGTAATTTATTCTGATGGCTCACTCCTCCACACAGCTCTGAAGGTCACTCTCCACATTGTTAAGAAAGCTGAAAGATTACTGTTCCTACTGGCAATGTGCAGATGTTTATTCTTTCAAATGCCATTTCCAAGAAGGCACATTCTAAATGTAAGTTCTGCTGTTAGAGACATGCTTTGTTAATGCTGCTACCTCTGCCATTTCAGGATTTTATGCAGCATTTCCCGTTGACACCATAAAATTGGTTTACAATGTTTTCAACAATTTAAGCTTAGACAGTGCCAAGAGAGAGAGAGAGAGAGAGAGAAAGAGAGAGAGAGCATTAACAAAGACTATCATATAGTACGTGTAACACCAGAGAGATAGTCATAAGTTAATAAATTTAAAAATTGCAATTACTAAAGTCATGAAGCAGACCAATTAGCTGAATGAGTTGCCTCTTGCTGGACTTTAAGGAGGTCTAAAGAGCCAGACTCCCTCAGCTGCCATCACAGCTGGCTACCGATGTCACTTTTTATACTCAGCCTCACTCCAGGTTGCTTAGGAAAGGATAATTTGCATCAGTCCACGCCATGCGTTCTAATGTGTCATATTACCGTGTGACACATCTACATGACAGGTGCTGACAAAAGTGTGTTGGAGCCAAATAAGTTTTCTCTGGAGTTGAGTTTGCTCATGTCTGTGTTTACTCAACTTGAGGCCCAGGAAGAAGGAGCAACACACGCTTCAAGCTTTGAAAATTGGATTCGGGATTAGCAGCGTAGAAACCAACAAACAACGACAGGACCTCTAAGAATAGGCAAGGCAAATGGATTCAAATACGAGGAGGAGAAGGAGGAGGAAGAGCAGAAAGAGGAGGAGGAGGATGAAAGGGAAAACATGACACAGAGGCAAGGAAAAATATGTAAAGGAAGTGAAAATATTTTTGAAACCAATGTTGGACATCTGAGGACTGATTTGCACCTTCAAAATTATTTTTAGTTTTTATCACACTGTCAGAAAAGGGAGAGGCAGGAAACTGAGGTAGAAGTTGAGACTTGGGGAAATGGAGTTACGCTGCCGTGGAACTGGTAGTCCACATTCCAATAAGAATTTTGTAAGCAGTAGAAAAATAAAAGATACACCTCACATTATTCCCTGGAATGGATATTTGTTCCTTGGTTATAAAGATATCCTGCACTAGCAGGTAAAAGTACATAGCACATTACATCCAACTGAAAAAAATTGAACTCAGTCCTGTTGCCATGGATATTTATTAGGGCTCTGCGCACGTTTTGCACTGATGACCAAATAAAAGCCAATCATCTACGAAAATGTATCTGTAGAACATATATGGATTATTAAAGAGTTTGAAAAGGTATAATTTTACAACTAAAATCCACATTGTATATTATCTTTTCTTATATATTTTGCATCTTTATTTTTCAACCAAATACATGGCAATACCGTTGCATTCATTATTTTTTGCCTACAACTTCTATTAAATAAGCAAATCTGACAAAAAAAAAACATTACCGCCAATCTTCTTGAAGCAGGTGTTCTCTCAGGCATGCGAGGATGTGATGGATTGAAAGTATTTCAACACGCTGTTCCTCACTCACCCACAGTATCACTCTACTATCCACGTGGTCCCCTGGACTCGCTAAGACAGCCGGTTAAGACAGCATTAAATAATTCTGTCTTTTTACAGATAAGTTCAGTTCGCCCCACAGAAAGTTTTCAAAAACCCTAGAACTTCCACCAAGTATCTTCCTATTGACCTGAGGCACCAATATCTCTATAAATTGCAATACAGCAATTTTGTGAACGCACTAAAAAGCTGTAGTTGTGCACACTGTACAATTGACTGAAAGCTGTTTAGCTTCAGTATCACCATTTGTTCTAGGTTCATGCTTTTATGTACAATATGCATTGTTTTTGTAATATAAGGTAGGTGTTAATTGTGATGGAAAATGTATGATAAGTTAGCATTTGCTTTTCTGGTACATGCACGAGTTTACTCATGGGTTTGTGGACGTTGTGGAAAATATAAAAACATCAATGCAGGGACTTACTGTTCTCTTTCTGCTTCAATAGTATCGACATACTTAAGTCCAATGTTAATCCGTTGAGCCAATTTCCTCACTCACTACACCAACTCTTCGCATTTACTTGACACTTTTGAGTATCAGGTTGTTTGAGATAGATACATGGAGGTTGTCAAAACTGTATCCTGATGTTTAATGCTTTGCCCTTTGTTTGTCTGTTCTGTTCTTGATACAATTTCCATTGTGCCAAGGCCATCTGTCCAAACCCAAGAGTACAGGAATGGAATTATGCATCTGGCATTCTGATCTTGTTTCTACTTCTGATCTTCATGAGAAGTCTCTGAGTAGAGCGATCTTTACTTTTTCAATGATAAATGTCTTGGCTCGTGTGTGCTATTCTCAACATTCTTTGTGATGTGAGAGTCTGACTCTAAGACGGCTATTTAAAAGAAGTTGAAAAGATAGACTATGGGCCAGAAAATTTGCATCTAATACTTTTTGGTGCAGATCACAAAAGCATGGAGACCAAATTGAATCATGCCTGTCAAATTGGACCTGTGTATTCCAAGCCAGCCCTAACCCTCCTCTGAAAGGTACTGTGCCTCTTACCATTCTCCTCTAAAGTAATCCCTTCAGCAAGAGACACTGTCATTGCAACATGTTCAACAGTTACTGGACAACCTGCCATACTTTGGTTTGGTTTCTGGGAGCCAGATGGCATACTGATCAGTGTTGTAATGAAAGGCATGGACATAAATTGATTTGGGTATCTTTGTGTCACACACGGAGGGGGATTGAGCGTTAAATGGTTAAACGAAACAATGGCTTACAGTCCCAAGGAATCAAATATCTAAGAAGGGTGACTTTAATGTCAGTGCTAATCTGTTTTTTGCTTTACTGAACGTTTGAAGCTGAAAATACTGGTATACCTTCCTAGATTGTATTCATAATATGCTTAAATATATGTTGGAAGCTAGCATTCTTAACTGTAACATTCTTTTAAGTATTGTAGTTCCATCTGACTTTAAACATGTAGTATTAAAAACTGTAAATCTTTGCTGTTAAAACAATGAAAAACGTTTTATAATGTATTTTAAATTATTATTTTTTATCCTAACTGTCTTTGCCCCTGTTTTAATTACTATTGACCGAGGTATGATGATCATCATAAAAGAAAATTTGGAAAAACCATTCTCAATCAATCAATCATTCTCATCTCAATTTAATATTATTTTATATTGTTGTATATTGACTATTCCTTAGTCATTATTATTTACTGTTCACTGTTAACATTTAAAATGACTTAAAGTGCTATACAAATTAAAGGTCATGCAGACAAATGTTTACCATCAGTCATATCAAAAATACAGAGCAGGTTGTGGGAGGACATAATCGCAAGCTTGTCTTGCCATCAATCATAAAAACAGGATTTACTTTTACATGACCTTCATGACTCTTATTACTGTAAGTTCATGATTAAGTTCATAGCGTGCAATATTTAGTAAACTAAGGAAAACACCTTTAAAGGCTATTATTGTAATTTATATAATTGAATATTAAATCAACCTGCTGGAAAACCTTTAATAAGCCTCTAAAAACTAAATCTTGGCATAGGTGATCCCCCGACAAAGGCATACAAACTGAAGATTTTAAAAACTTAATGGCGTCTGGTACTGTACATGAGATCACTTTAAGAGATGATTGAATCTGAGATTATATTTACCCATTATGTAAGTGTGAAGTATTGTCAATTTATTAGCGCAATAACGATTATTATTATTCATAGGGGAATTAAACCACCAATATTAGCTCCTATTTTTCCATCTTGAAACTGTATTTTTTAAAAATTATTATTAAACACCACTGAAACAAGCAGATAGTCGGTGAATTTGCCATTTTCAGTATGAGCTGAAAGACCCGGCACTTAAGCATCTTTGTGTTCCCAGCCCATCTGCCATTGCTAGAGTACGTATTCAGACACAAATGACCAGTTCCACAACACGCGGGCACACATCAACAGCAGGTATTACCTCTCACTGTTCCTGACCGACCGTGACAGTGGCTATTATCAGCCTCTAGTGCTCTCCAAATAGCCGGTCTTGGTTATTATCTCTTTGAAGACTCGTCTTTTGTTTTTTTGCTGGAGGGGAATCTTTTTTTTTAACAACAGGATGGTTTGACGACCTATACGTGCGCACTTAGAGAAGCTTTCGGGCACAGGGGTGTTTGGATGCTGAGATAGAGAAATGGGTCCAGACAAAAGCAGGCCCCTGTTAGGCTAAAATAATGTCATCGTATATTTTACTGTACTAAAACATCAGCAGTCTTTTTTCTGTAAAATGTCTTTTGGAATAGTTGCCTTTAGATTTTACTAATGGCCATTTATAGTCCTTGAACTTAGGTAAACTGGTTTAAACTACAGCAAATGGCAATTAAATAAAGTTGTCTCTTATCCTGCGCTATTGGCCAAAACTCATAATGCCTTTTTCTATTGCATCTAACCTTAGGCCGATTTTTAGAGGGATTTTATACAGCAATCTCCCAAGGTACAGGGATGGATCAAAGATAAGACCTGCTTATCATTACTTTTCATCTTCCGCAAAGGGCTTTGGATGGGGGAACCATGAGAAGAAAAAAGCACGCAATGCCTGCAACGTTTTTGCATTACCTGACTACTGTTTGTTTTGAGAGCATTGACAGTTTTCTGGTGGTATTTCCTTGCCGTTAGTTTCTCTGGCTTAATCTCACCCTTTCAACCTCTACAGTACAATTGACTATAACTTTCTTTGATGAGATATGAATATATACTTTAACGAATGCTACTTTCCACTCAGTGAAGACAGTGGGGCCTAATTTTTGTTTTTCATCTTTCAAAATGCTATTTTCCTCATCACATTGTACTGTTATACAGCTAAATACAAGTTAACCTGACCTGGAATTACTTTTCACAAATTGTTATTGAACTCTGTTTGTCACGACCATCGTAATTGTTCCCTTTTCCCTGACATCAAATCAAAACAGAAATAAAGTGTGAAAAGAAATGATTGCGAGAGCTGAATATTACAGGTGTATAAATTGCTTTTGCCTCTGGCCCCTCGTTTGGTAATGAGCATAAATGAATTGAAAAATGTAGATCGACCTGGCCCGCCTAGTGGAGAAATTGATTCCACAGTGGCTGACATCTCCATGCTAAAAACAGACGAGCAGTAAAGATGCTGAGACCAGAGGGACTCCTGCTCCGCCCTCTTCTGACCCCATTTTGGGAGCTGCAGGATTTCAGTGTCGGGATTATGAAGTGAGCCCTGCTATCTTACACAGGAACTTCTGCCATATTATTTTCAAAAGGCTTACAGATAAACTCTGACTCCCTTGGGATGTAAAAGTCGTTTTTCATTGTGTTTTATCTCAGTTTCACTGCGGCTTCTCGATCTTTCTAAAGATTCCACGGGATATAAACCTTTTTTTCCAATTGCTCAGATAAACCCTGACCCATAATTAGGTTATGGTTATTCTAAACAATTGAACCCCCCCCAAAACATTAGTCATTGTCTTTCCCATAGCAATTTGCTTACTTGTCTGGATTTAATAAAAAATTCCAACCAACTGTTTAGGGCTTAAACTTAACTCAGTCCTTTGCATCCTCAATGGAGTGCACAGATAAATGCCTGGAGTCTTCACAAACCATCATCTGAAGTTTCTTTTAGAAAGTGTCACTAAACATTGGCTTGTCATAATACAAATTATTACAAATCAGATGAGCTAATATGAAGAGAATAGTCCATCTTTGCAACAGACATTCAAATTTGTTCTGCTTCGTTAGTCTAACTCTGCACTTTAGTTCTCAAGTTCTCGCAAAACCAGCAATCAATATGGAAGGTCACTCCTATTCATGTAATTTCTACTTAACTATTTACATTTCAACCCAAATCAGTATGCAGTGTGAATCGTGATATACATATATACCTATATATACAGACATATATATCTCATTTAAACCCATTCCACCACCAGCGTCCTTAGCATTACCATGCAGACCTCTCCTCCCACACAATTACCATGGTTACCTTCTTACCTTGTTGTTAAAGATAGGGTAGGTCAACCAAGAAGCACTTTTCCTGATACATATTTTATTTTACAGAAAGACATCTCAAATATACAGGCTGATGTAAGGAAATATTCCAGCTCTAGCACCGCCCCTTTTCATCAAATTCTGCCTTTTGAGAATCCTACCATGCTTGCAACCAATCAGGCTGGCTTATCTTTTTAACATGACCAGTCAATCATGTCTGCATGCTCCATACTTTGTCAGTCAGTGTGGCAAGTTGTTAGGCAGTGAAAGATGAGATAGGGACTGTTACCAACTACATTATGAACAGCCCACCCTCGCTTTGATATCGTTTTAAATAAGTCTTGTTGAAAAGAACATCGTTTTTTTCATGATTCTCATGTAACTACTTCTAAACAACCAGACTTGTATGAATGATGAGGAAATAAGAAATATTATGTGAGTGACGATTTCACGTCACAATCAGATTGTATTTCATTGTGTGTGATAACATGTTATGGCAGTTGGCAGGATTGCACCGGTATTGATTCACTTAACTGACACTTAGAGGGTTAGCAGACGGTTGAGAACTATCAAAGCCATTCTGAACCTGTGTGATTTAGTCACTCTTATTGCACATTTGCACTTGGTCTAAAGTATTGCTCATAGCCAAGATTGAACCAATTAAGGTTGTGGAGAGATCTGCAAAAAAAAAGTCTTTATAACAAATAACAGTGATGTGAATAGCCAAACCAAAAAGGTTTTTACTGTCCTACAAAAAATGCCCTTTGATATTTTTTATGAGAATAATAATAGTCTTATGCCTTCATTACCGAAAAACTGTAGCATAGCTAAGACACAACAATTCAGGCTAAATGCTACACCATCAAACCATTATTGGAAAGTGCATGCTTTGTACAGTGCAATAAAAACACTGCAACAAACATCTTCAAGAAACACTTAACAATACGCCTGTCAGTTCTGTTCCCTCTGAAGTGTCCCTGGGAAGAAGCAATGTTGATGACACTTGCACACAAGTGGGCTTTTCATGGGGACTTTGCCAAATGCCTCCCTCTTCACAGGCAATATGTACGAGCCTGGGAGGGCGAGCAGATAAAGAGGCGTCATCTTCTGCATCAGGGTCCCTTGGATTTGATGCTGTGCAGCAATCTAAAAGTCCCCAGAAATAGTTCTATGAGCAGACTGGGTTTGTGGTCAGACATCACAATATATCGACCTAGAAAACTGTCTTTAGCTGTGATTTTGGTCCAGAAAGGCAGGATTGCAATGTTTCACTGAGCACATCACAGGCTTAAACTAACATTAACTCCTCACATGGGTCTAGGTAACAACAGATGATGAAGAACATAAAAAAGATGTGCTAGAGAGTTTTCTTTTTGCACAAAATGTAGTTTATGCATTTCCTCAATACTAACTTGGCTACATCAACAGAAGTCAGTTTATTTGGGCCAAACAATTTAGTATCATCAACGCTCGTCAACTTAAATTTGAATAAGATTTGAGAACATGCAGCAATATTAATGTTCTTGCCTTTGGCATACATCTGAGGCTCCTTCAGCTTGTTCAGAAGTTTGTAATGTAAGACAGACCTTTACTATAATTCCGTACTTTCTTTATCTACACCTCTACCCTTTTTTGGTTTGTAAGTTGAGCGGTTCAAACGGTTTTTGTGCTCGGATGACTAATAGGCTATATCGCCCCCATCCAGCTGCTCTTGCCGTCTCTCTGTTTCTCCCCCCATGGCTATACTTCTTACTCTACCATCAACTCAGCACCAAATGCTTCCAGTCAAGCTGTGACACATAAGTTTCTGTCAAGGTATGAGCTCATCCTATTTACTTTTAAGTTTTAATACCAAACTTTGAACCTCTACAGACATCTTAAAAACGATCTGAGTTGGCAGACTATTTGAGCCGAAACACAATGTGTGAGTAGCTGTGTAAGTCTGTGTGACAGTTTTCTTTACACATCCTCTCATAGGATATTGTGTTGACTGACCCAGTTGTTGACTGACCCAATTGTTTAGACTGTTTTTGAGTTTTTGTTTTCCCAACTATTATTAACATAGAGAAAGTGATGGATACACTTCTGCTTGCCTTGTGTAAAACACGTTGAATTGCCTTTGTGTATGAAATGTGCTATACAAATCAAATGGATTGGATTTGATACAGAATGAGGTAATCCTTTCTAGATTGGAGTGATCTCTTTGGTAGAAGCGTCCTCACAACGGACTGGAGCAGTGATATTAAATTATGTGTGGGAGAATCTGGCAAATCAAGGGTTAAACATAGACATAGTATATCTCTTTCCACATACTGTAACTTTCACAAGTAATACCGTAAATTTCACCCAATATAGTTGACTTGACCTAAAGATAGTTTCTGACCCTGTTTGTGGCTCAGACTTGCGAACACAAACACCAGTCTTATCCCGGTCATCACATATGATTGATGACCTCTGTGATCTCACATCTATTACAATGCATAGGTCTCCCGACACAATTACCACAGCTTTTACTGTTGTAACACAAAACCCATCCTCTACATTTTGAGTGATTAATGGAGACTGTCAGTTGCGCTGCAACATCAGTGCATGTATTCTCCGAGAGCCTCGTCTTTAAGGAAATTGGAAGAGGAAAAGACAGACGTTTAGTGTGCACCTAAATTAGCGTTATCTCGCTGTATCTACATTTTACTGGTAATGCCACAAACCTTTTTAAAACATTGCAAGCAAACTGAAAGATAATCTATGGAACAAATAACATTCCTCCGAGAAAAATCTTTTCTAGCTTCTTAAAAATTTGCATAGTTAATATAATGATAGTAGTTCAAGTTTCTAGATAGCTAGACTTACCCTTACTGTCCTATACTGTAGCTCAATTGAACAGAGCGAGGTACACTCGTGGGCAGGAGTTTATCCAGTGTCTATGCTGTTACTGCACTACACTCTCCTAATTTGGGCAAGCCCTTTCTGAAAGTCTGGGAAACATGCCATGGAAAATTTTTTGCATTGGATGTGGATCTTGAGGTGCTTGCTATGGCATGAGCAAACCAGTCTCCAATCTGTGGAAACACCCATAATTTGGCAGGATCGACGGAGTTGTTTTTTTAATGAAGATAATGTAACAGTTAACGCGGTACAAAGACACCAGAGCCACATGCGATGACACTGAATTTGTGTGTTGACATATTGCGGGTAATCATTTGTTCATAGCAAGTTTCTTTACTGCATTGCGATATTATTATCATGTAGTTTGATTAACCACAAAAATGCCAGTAGAGAAAATTAAAGATTGATAACAAAGTTGGACTTTTACCAAATACATATATAATTTTATTTGTGTTTCTGATATTCAACCTGAAAATATGCCAGAACCCTGACTCTTGATAACACTCTTGATGACACTATATCGAGGCATCATTAGGTAGAATTACTAAAACGGTATGTTAAATACAGAAGTAAATATTGTCTAAGCCTCTTGGGTTATCATTTAGAGTTATTTAATGAATACAGTGCATTTTAGCGAGAATGACTGCTCACTGGGGGTACATGGTAATGTTTTGTTTCTCCTGTGGTAATGGCCATATCATCATTGCTTTGTGTTCAATAAATCAACAGTGCGTGGAGCAGGAGAACCTGGAGGCAAGCAGACAGAGTCCTGCACAAACAGAGAATTCATCAGTGCCTTCAAGTCTTACACAGCTCGACACAAATCACTGGCTAGCTCTGAGCTTATTAAAACAAACCTTTATTTGTTCGTGTTGTTTATGTTTATGCCATTCCCCTTGTGGGGCAGCTTCTGGCAGACACCAGGAAAACAACACCTTCAGTGCTGCGGACAAAACTAAAGAATACACACACCAAAAGAAACACTGAGATGTTTAGAAGAATAGGAGAAAACAATGTTGTTGAGGTTTCCATTAAGTCTTTGATGGTGACGGAGTAGTCCACAGAAGTGTTTTCATCCCTGTTGTCACACTCAAAGGTCAGGGCACTAAACAGACAGGCAACAATAAAAGAGAGTTTGATTTTGTTGCATCATGTTAATGCTTTCTTAAACAAGAACACGTAGGCCCACTACATTTAGCTTCATACCTAGTTTGTGGGTTAAATTGCTGAGCTCTGCTATTCCGCAAGACAAGCTGTGACCAGTTGCAAATACACCGGCAGTTAGGGGATGGGGAAGTGCAATATCCACAATGCTCTGGGCCTTGTTTACCTTAGCTGAAAACTTATTCTAGCCAATAGCACCTTTGCTAGTTCTCAGCGAGTTTGCTCTTCTCGAGGCATAGACTCGCACACCCACATTTTATCTTTTGAGGCTGGATAATGTGGAGAGGAGTGAGAGTTTATGGCATGATGGGCCATACCTACATTCTGCCAGGTACAGCAAGTTTCTCTCTCTCTCTCTCTCTCTCTCTCTCTCTCTCTCTCTCTCTCTCTCTCTCTCTCTCTCTCTCTCTCTCTCTCTCTCTCTCTCTCTCTCTCTGGGGAATGTGACTTAAACAGATCCTTTCTGCCCCTCCATGACCCGGTGACCCCCTATGGGGAAGCTCAGCCCTTCCCCTTCACGCCTCCCATTTTGCTGGGCAGACTTCTGATAGGGATGTTTAAGGACGGGGAGCTTTAATGCCCCCATCTGTTTTCCTGTGGGTAATCGGTGGCAGACTCTGGGTTACAGCTAATGTGATTTATGTGTCCTATTTCCGCTGTTATGCCTCATGTAGAAATTGTCTTTGGTGATGTAAATTCCCCAATCTTTTCACAACGTGCTGACATCGATTCCAGTCTGCCAAACAGATGCAATTAATTACTGTTTGTGTCCGAGGGCTATATTTTTTTGACAGACATCTGCAAATCATGACATGCTGGATTGCAGAGGCAGTTTATATAAACTGTATTCCCTCTCTCCGATACACATGCACGGCGTACATGATGTGCCGTGCTGTATTTTTCTGTCCACTTCACTGTATACAATCTAACATTGACTTCAAAGAAGGAAGCGGTCCCTTTTCCATGATGTAAAGATGACCGTAAAGATTACTGTTTGAAAAAGGTTATGCAGAAAATGCGCCCTCACCTCAAACAGTTATAAATTAGCCAAGCATTAACCACTGTATCTGCAATCAAAACACAAAGGAAATCAAGTAATTTATTCACGCCGTGAACATAATTTATGATTATGTTGCTATCTGCAGCTCTGAGGTGTACATACTTATCCAATTATATATATATATATATATTCATATATACTGTGTATATGTAGATGTATCTTAGTGGGGTGTTTGAAATAGACTGGTACTGCAAGCACACAACACATCATTTTTGCTGCAAACTTTTTTTGATGGACAGCCAGCAAGTTCTCATCCCATATAGTTTCCTGTGAAAAGTATTGAACAATCGCCATGGTTATTAGTTATTACAGGATCGGTCCTTTAGCACGGTGTAGAAACCATCCTGAACAACACTCAACATGAACTATCCCCTGTGCATTTTTTTTAACTCATCCAAAGATACTAGTGAAACCAAGCTGCTGTGCTTGGTTGCCAAGGGAACATGTTCACCATGGTTTCAACCTTTTCCCCATCGAGGAAGCATATACTAACATTTACATGGCATGTTTAGCTATGGAAAATATAGTTTGGAATTCAAAGCACACAGAAAATGTTCTCTGAATTAGTTTGCGAACGTAAAAGCTTTTATTTTCTACACGTTAATGTGTCTGAGTGAGGGTGGGTGGGTGTATGATGCGTGAGAGAGAAAGAGAGAGAGAGAGAGAGAGAGAGAGACAACAAGGGAATCGTTTTATCTCTTCTGTGGAAGGTGCATAGTCTCCATACAATGGTGCACTTGAACAGCGATGAGGCAGTGACCTCATCCAGGTTTTGCGGTCAACCTTCTCTCTTGTAAGGGGAGTAGGCCTACCCAAGAAGTACTGAGTTAGAATAGAGGTCACAAAGCACAGGGTAGGACAGCAAGAAAGAATGAGCGTTGCAGAAGAGGAGAGTGTGTGCCAGATTATTTTATTACAATTAATTTAAATTAGCTGGCTACAGAGAATATGTAATGTGTGTTCAAGTGAAATTCCTTTTCTCTGTTAGAGAAAGACAGTACTTTCCCACAGACAATGTATCTATGATATTTTCAATTTTTTTTTTATAAATTATAAATGCCAAATGATGGCAAAAGAGTAGCATTAAAAATGAATGAATACATTCATTATGATTAGAATGTAATTCAAGGCCAAACCCTGGTTAACAGGACTTTTTAGAAGAAAGGTTAATGCATCTGGAATCCCATTGTACAACATGAAAGGCATGTAAATAAAGATATGAATAATAAATAACATACTTTGTGTGGGCGGAATAATCGATTAGGTTATAGAGATGCTACACCATAATATTCCCATTCCGATGGAACTTAAGGAAATAGTTCTCTCCGAGATATCTTGATGACTCCCCATTGAACAAACTGCACTGTAATTAATCTCTTCCAGTTGTTTTTCAATATTTGTAAAAAAAAAAAAAAAAAGAAGAACGATTTAACCCTCCTGTTGTCTTCAAATTTACTAACATTGTTCGTCCTTTGGGGTCAATTTGACCCCAGTAATTGAAGCCTTCAGAAAATTACTGTAATTTAAATTGTTGACCAAGTTTATTTGTCAAATACTTTGTCTATTTGTGTACTACATAAATCTGCCATTAAATTAAGCATCACTCCCCCACAGCCCCCCTTATACAATGTTAAAGTTGTTGTAGGAATTATGTGTTTTCCTCCCCAATGTGGTTTGAACTATAAGGAGTTCTCGTCATACCGAATGCATGATTATGTAAGGTTGGGGCCCTAAAGCATAAGGAATTATTTTAAAGATTTTAAAATAGTTTTTGATGGTGGCTCAAATATCAGCCACAACCAGCAGAACAAATCTGCCTAAATTCTTAATTTTTCATATATGTTTTATACAGCTAAAACAGCCTGGGGTCAAATTGACCCCGAAGAACACCGATGCGTATAACATGTGTACAGGACATTGAAAACATATTATCATGTCAATTTGATGTTTAACCAGTTGTCTCTATTATATTAGGAAATGTCATTCAATATGAAGCGAAACAAATTATCCCAATCATTTCTTTAGGGACGTCAAACATTGAATGAGGTCAAATTGACCCCAAAGATAATAGGAGGGTTAAGTCACCCAAGAACCCATGTTTGAATGATAGATGCCATCACAAATTGCAACAAGGTGGAATATTAAGATTGTCACATTGCTGTTTCCATTTCCCAACAACAACAAAAACAACTTAATTTCAGTACAACATACAGTGACATCACTAGCCGAGTGGTGTGCTTTATCGAAATAGCAACCCAATTTCACCCTTATGTAACAGAATATATATTCATGAACTGAAATGTAAATCTCTTGAATCTTGAATAAATCACTTAAAATGTCTCTAATGATGAAGACAGTTCTGATGAACACAGATTATGACTAATTGCCTCAGCAGGATAAACTAGAGCAGCAGAGATGTTTGTGTGTTGGTGTATAAATTGAATCCTTGCGCTTGCCATCTATTCTACTCTAGGTATTATTGAAATTGCTGAGAAGGGAATGCTCTTCTTTCATTTGGGTCCCTGCCCTTCATTTCTCGTTTGCCTCATATCTCTGTCCTTCTCCACCCCCCTGTCTCTCTCCCCCTTCATCTCCCCCCCTCCATCTCTCCCCTTATCCCTGATCTGTCCTGGTCTCTGGCTCTGTCTCAGTCTCCTGATTCACTGCTCCATCGTCGGATCAATAGGGAGGCACTGTCAGGAGCTGCACGCCTCTTCCCCTCATTTCTCCCTAGACTGCGGACACGCAGCCTGTTGGGAAGCTGGGGCTCCCTCTCTCAATGGTGCCGCAGCTCTGCTCGAGATCCCCTCCATGCACGTCACCCTAGGAGTAGACTAGGAGGGAACGAAAAGATGATATCTCCCGAGCTACTGCGAAGAGGGCGAACCCACAAAGTTTCCTGGGATAAGAATGCAGGAGCTAAAGCAACAGCCTGCAGCAGCGAGAATGAGAGAAGGAAGAAACGGATGTGAGAGAAAGTCTGTGTGAGAGACAGAGAGAGCGGGAGAGAAGTTGTGCATTCAGCTAAGCTGCACACAAGGCTGGTTCTTCTTCCCTCCCCTGCCCCCCCCCCCCCCCCCCCCCCTGAATAAGTGTTCCGTCTCTCTCTCTTTTCCCTCTTTTTTTTTCTCTCTCTCTCTCCCTCGCTCTCTGCAGCTGTGGTTTGGCGAGCGTCCCCTTCCTCACTGCATGTGCCTTTAGTTGAGCAAGGGAAGGAGAGCGGAGCGGAGGAGGGGTAGAGACGCACAGAGCGAACCCCCAGCAGAGGAGCGTCCCTTGACATAACTGAGGAGGCTTAGAGAGCTGTGGGAGCCCAGAGAAGAGAGACAGGACCCATAGAACCAGCACGCTGGAGCAGCTCACACACTCTGCTGAGAGAGGAGGAAGGATCCGCTGGTCCTGTTGCTTGCGGTCTGCCCGACAAAGCATTCCGCTAATCCTGATCCGGAGGGAGAAAACGGCACAGCGTCCATGATCTTATCAGGGGGCCAGCAATTCTCGGCTATGGGCAGCGGTGAAGACAGCTGAAGCTCACAGACACACAGCACACACACACACACACACACTCTCACACACTCACACAGAGCTGCGCTGGGAAGGAGGGACAGACACATGCTGCATTCAAAGGATTTTCCCCTCAATCACTAACAAACTCAATACACCAACCCACACACACTCACACACACGTGTCACGAAATCTTACATATTGACGGCTAATGACGGGATATTTTTGATGACGGGACGACAATCGTTTGGATTTCTTCTACAAATAACTTTAGCTCCATGCTTTTTGAAGTTTTGTCTTAAAACCTCTGCCAAGCACAAGACATAATAACCTTTTTCCTTGCTTCAAGAATTTGAAAACAGTCTTTGTGACCATTAGGAGGGCTCGTCTGAATCAGTCTGAGCTGTAAGTGGATTATGGCTGTGATATTTTGGGATTTCTCTTTAGCTTAAAGAAATATCCATGACCGGAGGATTTACGCCTGTCAGAAGAGGGAAGATTCCTTTGAGCTTTCTCCCTTCCTCTCTCCTGGATTACAGATGGGCTTTGTGGTCTCCCAGCATATTATCGTGGTTGGCCGCTCACTGCAGGTCATTAGGATCAAGTGCAAGAAAGTATGCAAGTGAGTGCATAAAATCACCAATTCATCCTTAATTCTACCCTCATCTCAAACAGAAGAAGAGATAAAATATAGTAATAGATAATAGATAGAGTATGGAATAATAATAATATTTCAAATAAGTGCAACACATTTTCATTGTAATTTGTTTATTAGCTTTTGACTAACATATCTGTGTAAAACAAACAACAACCCTTTTCTTTTTCAGTAAACCAAAATAAATTGTAGGTAATGGGACTGGATTAAAAAACTCTCATGTGAATCCCATTTTAAGACGGTGAGCTTACGTTTGTAGACCGTTTGTCAAGTAACACAATTTACTAACTCAGGGTCACTGTCTGCCCGGCAGGTGGCTTTGGCACGGGCTGGGATTGATTGAAGTGATCTGTGTGAATCCTATTAGTGCATCCTGGACTCTAGCCAAGGCAGGAGCAATGGAGGGGAACACCGCTGTCTAGCAGTCCAAACGGATCTGCCTCCACACTGGGTGACTGAGGATCCTCCGCACACCCTCTCTAACAATCCTCCCCACTTTCCCCTCCCCCTCGCCCCCTCCCTCCTTACGGAGCCAGGATGGTGCCTCCCCCTCCCACCAACAAGCCCCACGTCTGCCTGTCCACCATCCTGATCATGAGCAGCATGGCCCTCATCGACGCCTACCTGGTGGAGCAGAACCACGGGCCACGCAAGATCGGCATCTGCATCATGGTGATTGTGGGGGACATCTGCTTCCTCATCGTGCTGCGCTACGTGGCCGTGTGGGTGGGCGCCGAGGTGCGCACGGCTAAGCGCGGCTACGCCATGATCCTCTGGTTCCTCTACATCTTCGTGCTGGAGATCAAGGTATACTTTGTCTACCAGAACTACAAGGCGGACCGGAAGAGCTTGGACCCGCTGGCCCGCAAGGCCCTGACCCTGCTGCTGTCCATCAGCATCCCCGTCCTATTTGTGGTCCTGGTGGCCATCGACCACATGGAGTACGTGCGGGCCTTCAAGAAGAGGGAGGAGATCCGCAACCGCCTGTTCTGGGTGGTGGTGGACCTGCTGGACATCCTGGACATCCAGGCCAACCTGTGGGAACCCCAGAAGAAGGGGCTCCCGCTGTGGGCCGAGGGCCTGATGTTCTTCTACTGCTACATCCTGCTGCTGGTGCTGCCCTGCGTGTCCCTCAGCGAGATCAGCATGCAGGGCATCAACATCGTGCCCCACAAAATGCTGCTGTACCCCATCCTCAGCCTGGTCACCATCAACGTCATCACCCTCTTCATCCGCGGTGGGAACATGCTGCTGTACAGAGACGCCAGGGTGTCCGGGATACTGATAGGCAAGAACGTGCTGGCCATCATCCTAAAGACCTGCAGCTTCGTGCAGTACAGGAGACAGTTGCAGAGCGCTCCCCCTGCTTTTGGGATCGAACTGCAGAAGAACTCCGTGGCCCACAGTCGTCCGGTCCCTGCTCCCCCTCAGGTGGTCATGCAGGACCAGACCCCCTTGCCCGAGGTGACAACATGTGAACACACATGACACACGGGTCACGCGGAGGAAGGACGCTGTGGAAACACCCGCGTAAACCCGTGTGACCCCCTGGACACTTGCAGGGCACAATGTTCCACGACTATGTCCAGTGAACACTCATGGTACACTGGAGATTATGACCTCTATTAAATTTTAATGGCGCGCGGGACGCTGGGCGTGTTCTTACTGAGCCAAGAGCAGTGACATCCCCCAGGCCCACATGGTGCAAAGTACACTATCTTTCATGACTTACAACCCTGTCCCTTTGGAGAATTCAGTGAGTTGTGTATTTTTTTCTAACCAAAAAAAAACTAAACAAAAAAAAGCTAATAACCGCAGAATTATATATACTATATATTTTTTAATTATGAGTGTCGCATTCTAATCATAAAGGGTTCTGTGCTGTGGTGTATATTTCCTCTGTGTATACACTGTTCTCAGCAGTTGAGGAGAAACTGGTGAGTCTAGTAATGATTCAAAACAACACGAAAGGAAAAAAAACATAATTTAAAATGAAACAATTGTGATTTTCTATGTGATTATTTGATAAAGTATTGTGTACATACAAAGACATGGTATTCTTGTTATTTTCTGCCTGTGATTTTATATAAGCAGCTCTCATGTAGTAATTCACTGATTATTGGAGAGAATGAATATATTTCATTTTCTAATTAGGATTCAGAGAGGGTCTTTTAATTAACTGAAATTACAAAAGAAAATAGCCAATGATTTTTTGCTCTGTTCCAATCTCCTATTGGAGGCTATCTAATTGCTAATGTGGTGCTTCCACAACACAATTCATCTCAAGTGTGCTCTTTTAACACTCCGTCTATCCTGGTTAGTTTGAGTGTGACGAACGACGAAATGAACGGGGCAGGACATGTGAGATACGTTGTCACTGTAGTTATGAAGAGTGTTTGATTGACTGTAGACATACAAATAGTGTAGAGCAGCAACATAGTTTGTTTGGCTTGCGTCGAATACACTGCTTTATATTGCAGTCAAAAGGACATTACTGCAGATGGATAAATTATTCTTCCATGATGAAACCTGCTCACAATCCTCCTCAGCCGCCCCATGACTATGATCCATGACTAGAATCCAGCTCACATGCTGCAGCTACCATTTTTTTTTGTTGCATTGACAAAAGAACCCCAAAAAGTGAGTGATCTGAATCTGAGCCACATCTAACTTGCATGTCAAAAGATACAAATTAGAACTCTCTGTATCATTCTCTCTCATACTTGCTCTCTTTCTTTCAAATACACACACACAAAATGTGTGAACAAAAAAGTTATTAATTAGTGATGTGCAAACATTATTGCTTGTTAAAATTCTGACAGTTAGTCTTGCAGACCATCGTGGAGCGATATGCAGCCATTTTAATTGGGCTCTATGTGAGCGTTTCTAATTCCACTAAAGCCACTTCTGGACTTTACTAGACTATTAGACTGTGGTTTAAATTCTGAACCGCTTAATATACTTTTGGTCAGACCAGATTGCCTCCAAAATCAACCATTTACAGCATATGGTAGCAACCAAATAGTGTATTAGTTACGTGTTTAAATATTTAAAGCCGTGAGATCATGAACACCAGAGTGGTCCAGTGCTGGTGAAAGCAAAGGTTTTGTGGGTTGGTGTTTGAGCTCCAATGAAAACTCATCCAAGCATTTCTTGGGCAGACATCCAACGCAATCTCAGTTGCCCCTTAGGAGTCAACCCCTGAATGAACGTGCCATTCATCCCGATGACCCTGATCTTTTTTGGGGGGGTATTTCACGTGGAACGTCAATAAGCAAGCATTGAAGCAGAGTCCACCTTCTATCTTATGGCATTAGCACTGACAAAGGGAAGGTGCCAGGAACGCAAGACAAACAGTCGCAGTAAATTCACACCCCGACCTTCGCGAGTCTCAAGTGGCAACTGAGCTAGGATACCTAGTGTATTTTTCATGGCAGAAGGGTTAGAGGACAAGAAGAAGAAAACTACACAAACAAAAATAATGTACGTGGAGTATTGATTCTCTTGTCTGAATGTAACTTATTTGGGACTTAAAAAGATTGCTTTGAAAAAGATGTGGTCAGGAAGGGGATTTTGAGTTGAGATATTGTAGAATTAAGTCTTTCAAAAATGGCTTTACCGGGCTGTCATGCTACCGGAGACTTCTTTAAAAAAAAAAATTTAAAAGGTGAAGAGAAGAGGAATGTACTCGCCTGTAAAGCAAGTCATTTTAATGTTTGTCAAATTCAATACTTGAATAAATTCCAGGTTTATGTGAATCGCCAAAATCAGTTACACAATGCAATATTCCCAGTCGTGTTAGTCACACTGAAGTGTGAGGATAAAACCAGAACAGAGAATGTGGATGAGATGTCTTGAATAGTGTCCTTTCACTAGAGTGGGTGGGTGAAAGTGATTAAGTCAAGGCTTGACAAAATTCTTACTAAATGTTCTTTAACAGAGTTTCATATTAACACCTGACAGTGGCAACTCATTATTAAAATACTTTTGCTGCAATGCATGCTGTATTTTTTATAGATAAACAATTTGAAGCCCATATCCTTTTCATGGAACAGTAATTTATGGACTGGTCTCTCAATGTCTGATTGGTTTTTATCACTAATAGTTTCTGGCCGCTTCCCCCAGTGACAATGACATGTAAACTTAATGACAGATTCCCCTCTTTGTCTACAGGGTAAACTGCAGTCTCATGTTCCTTTGCCTGGTCTCTTCAGTGCTTTCTCTCAAAACCTCATTTATGTCATGTTTCCTTTTTTTTTTAAAAAGGGGGGAGAAAATGTGCTAAGGCAATGAAAAGTTCCTAATTGCCTAATTTGCTCTTTCCAGAACTTGTTGGTGACAAGAAACAGAAGTTCAGAAGCGTATTGCTCCACTTCTGTGCTTTCATTAATTTTGCAAAGCCCCGACTCTGCTAATCACCTGGGATTAGAAATGGGATGTCCAAAGTTCTTGTACAAAGAAAGCAGAGGGAATAAAAAGATTTGTTTACTCTTCCTTTATTCTCCGGAGGTCTCGTCTATTGGGACAATCACACTTCCGGTATAATTTAATGGAACAGAAAGACCATAATCGTCTAGATGGTGAAATAATGCTTTTGAGTTGAGTTCAACTTGGAGGCCATCCCCGGCAAGTGTTACCTCTGGCTTGCCTCAGCACATTTTTTGTCTCTGTCGCTCTCTCATCTGTTAAGTGCACAGGCGGTTTCCAGGAATCACTTACCCGGAGTGATCAGACTTACCATAATTATCAAGTATTTCCGCAAATTACCTGTAATTCTCCATTATAAAAGAAAGTCAGAAATATAAAATGCAAAGAGCATTCCTCTGTGCTTACAATATCTTTCAATCCACTGATTGTAAAGGTAAAAGTCAAAGCAAACCTAGTGTGTGTGTGTGTGTGTGTGTGTGTGTGTGTGTGTGTGTGTGTTTCCGTTTCCCTTCATCACAAAGCAATGGCAATGTTATCAAACTTTTTCACTTTGCCTTTTACACTAAGGTTTAAGTCTTTGAGGAAATGTCTTGGTAGAGGAGGAACAATGATGGGCTCGGTGATTAATTGAGAACCATAACATGTGCAGCCGTGTAAAACATTTAAATTGACAAAAAGATATTTCTTTTTTACTGTCTACCTGGATCACCAAATCTAAAGACATAAACCTTTGTCACTGTCACTCCCTCCTCCAAATGTTGCATTTACCCTGGTTTTCTAGAGTGGGCCCATTCTAGCCTTTGCCAGGAAGGAGAGGTGATTAGGTCTAGGATGTGGGATGGGGCCTTGGGCACTCTTGACCCCTCCCAGCACGTCAGAGATATGTGTTGGGAGGGAAGAGATCATTAGAACAGCTTTATTAATGTGAAGTGAAATGGTCAAAGGTGTATCAGTTGGCTGTAAACGGATTGGGATATATAGGGCCAGACCGCCGGCACAGTGTAGATAAAATACTCTCCCGAGAGAGCCAGGCTGGAACCGCCAGGACTGGGAGGAGATAGCGGAAGACGCTTAGCAGCGAACAGTTTAGTGTGAATCATTCAAGGCTACGAAAAAGCGGGGCAGAGAGAGAGGGGGGTGGAGCAGAGAGAGAAAGGGGAGGGGAAGGGGGTTGGGGGGGGGGGGGTTGTGGTTGGTGGGGATGAGATGGAGACAGTGAGCTATAGCCTCTGGGATGGAGAGAAGGGGAGGGGGGGTGGGGGTCGAAACACTGGCTCACCGAACACGAATGACCCCAGTAGAAGAGATGTCTCCTGGGTAATTGTCAAACCACAATAGGGAAGAGGGAGGAGACATCTCCCAGCGGTCCCAGTGCCAGGCACCTTCTCCAGTCTCCTTTGTATTACAGGGCTCAATGGGAAATGTTTACAAGCTCCTTATCCCGGAAATGTTGAATAAATGTTAGAGACTTCGGTGCAAAACATTGCAAGCTCCTCCACCAGATGTAAAGATCTTGATAAAGAAAGTTGTTCCTAAAGCCAGCTGTATTCTGTTCCCTTTACGGAAATACCAAGGGAGCAATTACCATCACGCTCTGAGGTCACATCTTTCATAGAAACCAGCTCCGTCAGCAACAAAAACCCTTAATAACCTTCAAGAATCTAATTGTAGCATTTTACAGTGCCCGCATGACCCTGTGCTTTTGTAATCTGTTTGAAGAGACGAAAGAAGTAAAATGCGTGTGACAGAAGATGGGGGTTGGAAGTAGAGTAGTACGTGGAGAATACAGACAAGTGAATGGAGAGGCTCAGGTGAAGGACAGATACACAGTGAAACTCACTTAGGTGCTCTTACGGTCATGATCCCTTAATTGCCTTTAAGGTTGTTTTTTTCCACTAGAATGTGTCGGATAATTAATGTTGTTGATGCCTCAAGTGGTATTTTCCTCTCATTTTCTTCAACTAGGGGGAACGTCTAAACACCCACTTAAATAAATGAGCCTCCAACGTACACTTTTTGAGTCACTTAAAATGAAAGATCGTATTCCTGTGGGAAGGTGATGAGATATTTATAGAAGAGACGAATTAGAATCAAGAGAAATGGCACCCATTGTAAAAAAAAACAGCTTCACTTGAGATACTGACTGATACATTCATTAACTCTGCTTCAAACAAGCAGTGTCTTCCCAACAGACAAGCACCTTTGAGAACTGTGATCATTGTCTTTGTGAAAGTGTAATGGTTTACACAGCCCACTATAGTGTTACAATTTGACTGAATGTGTTTGCATTGCCCATCTAATGTGATACTTATATTGCCTAGAATGTGTTTTCCTGTTTGCCTCATGCTCAGTGGATGCTCATGTTTGTGTAATGAGCCATGAGTCATTCAAACATTGTAACTGGTAAATGAGGGCTGTTGAGCGGGAAAGCAGCGCAGAGGAGGAGCTTTGATCCTGCTCTGTTACTGGAACCTCAGGGGACACACATTGGCATTACGATGGGAATGTAGTGGCAACAACATGAACAACAGGTTTTGAAACCACATTTCTTCATTGGAATGAGTGAGACAGGAGAAGGATTTATCCTTTCAATTAGTTTTGTGTGTTAAATAATCCAAATAAATTTTGGAATGAGAAATCTATCCTAAATTATAATAAAAATAAAATAAAAAAACCCACCAATATTTCCTCTATGTCACTCTGTTGTGGATGTGTACTGAGACTAATCAGGTTGTATTGGGATGGTGCTGAACATTAATTGGAAAAACAGCTCCTATTCAACAGTTAATGAACAATTAACCCGCAAGATCAGTCTGCCAGTTATGTTTCCTTGTGAGTGGTTCCCATTGTAAATAGTGACAGAGAGAGAGCTGTACGGTTTAGAGTAGACTTTACCCTTGACACTTTTAAAGCAGGAAAACATGAATCATGAACCAAAATTGATATATAAAATATGGTTTATTTGTTTATTACTTTAGTAATTTGAATTTGTATGTGTACTACAGCAATGCAAATGGCAATTTAATGAGTCATGTCACCCTGCCAAGTATTCAATTCATTATAACTGACACTGATGAGTTTTTGTGACAACTCATATAAACCATTGATTCAACTAATGTGTGGTGTAAATGCAACACAGGCTAGATAATGTTCTGGTTCATTTTAAGAACACTCGAGCCTTTCTTTTAGGAACTTTATTTTTAAATTTGAATGATCTCTAAAATAAAACTTCTCTGCTGCTGACTAACAAAGAAGCAATGGAAAAAAACTTAAGGAAAGTTTCAAGAAACGAAAAATGGGAGTGCCACCCACAAGAACGAAATGTGATCAATCTTCAATCTCAGGATCCGAGCCTTGAGCATTCACTGAATGCAGAAAACACTGTGCTTCACTTTCCAAAGTGGAACAAACTAATCTGACACAAACATGTACTCACAATCCTCTTTGCTGAGGGTAAATAAACAACTTGACTGTCAGGTCAGAATTAATATCTTTCTCGCAACTCCGAGGCATCTCACACTATTCGTGCCGGAAATCAAAATCAATTACTGACAATCTCCTCCCATGCATGCCAACACTAGCACTGTCAACAGCAAGTTGGAATAACCCGACGGGGTGGAAGGGCTCCCCAGGTGCTAAATGGCTGTGATGGCTGCTGGTTCTGATTC
Organism: Galaxias olidus; assembly: GCA_026901105.3. Classification (NCBI taxonomy): domain Eukaryota; kingdom Metazoa; phylum Chordata; class Actinopteri; order Galaxiiformes; family Galaxiidae; genus Galaxias; species Galaxias olidus. Next base: position 79,213 of record JAPMUY010010235.1, read on the forward strand.
TGATGGACGGACTCTGTGTGAGACCCTGCATGGAGATGGATCTGCTCCTCAGGGCCCAGTGTCGTGGCCAGCCCGGTAGCCAGCTGTCTCTGTGATTTAGCAGCCAGTGTAAATCAGGGGCCAGTCTCTAGCATACCAGCCAGCTCCCTTCCAGTCTCTCTCCACAAATCACACCGCGCGGGCATCACAGAAAGGGAGCGCCATAAAAACGCACCAAAATAATCATCCTCTCTGACTCCTTTTCTTACGCCTTCATTTATTAGGTAGAACACTGGAGATGTGACATTCAACACAACAGACCATGAGAATATGGTCTGTTTTTTTTTGCAGGACATTAATGTCTGTGTTTACTGTATTTCTTTCTGAATGTGTTTTCAAAATGGTTGACAAATACACGTGTGACAAGTGAATGACAAGTGTCCACAAATGAATCCCCTCACACAAGACTTAACCTATGTTGTGTGAACAAGGGGCAGCATTAGTGTTGATTTAGCATGATCTCTTTCTGTCAGCCAACGTGTGTCCCTGTAAGTTGAGCTGGATGTCGTAGAATAAACCAGTTCTGTGAAGTAGCTAGCATGACAATTCACAACAAGGAGTTGAATTCACTGCCCTTGTGACGGACTAATCCACACCCAGCAAAGAATCAGACTCTCAAGGCCACACACTCACATCAGATAGATCTTCACACAGACACATAAAACACACCCAGAGTTTTCCTTGTAGTGGGCAACACCCCTCCATCTATACCCACAATAACTCTTTTCCATTCAGTAGTGCAGTAGTTTTAAAACCTCTGTTGGCTTTATTTACAGGGTGGTACTTTTCAGAATGAACGTTTCAAAGTGTTTTCTTTGTGTGTCCCTGTGGAATGCAGATTGGCCGTGGAAGAAAACCATGAACACAACAAATTTCTCATCAAAGGAAGCATTTTTGGTTAGACAATGATCCTTCTTTTCTGCTTTAAGGGAGGTTGATTATAGTATTGGTTGTGCACACACTGTGAGCAACTGAATTAGAAATACAGTGTTCGAGTCATGGCTTTTTTGTTCCATGTTTCATGTAAGCTACAAAGAACAATGATGGGCATTCGTTGTGATTTCAAACACAGTACCATGTCTAAAAAAAAAGAAAGAAAAATCAAGTAGCAAAATGTTGTTATCATAAGTCTTGTTCTTGTGGCTTCTAAGTATTTCTAAGGATTTATTCAGAATGGGATCAAAACCACGTCTGTCTTGCATCAAAAAGCATTTCAAATCAGCTTAGATGTAAAGATTGCTCACTGCTTTGCTCCTTTCCTTTTTTGAGGGAAATTCTACAGTGACCAATTTAATGGGTATTCACTGTGGATACACATCCCCATGTGTTCATTCCTCATGCTAAATTCGGTCAAATTAGGAAACCATACACGACTCAAGAAGTTTAAAGCAGACTTTAGAACAAATAATGTAAACAAAACTTATTTTGAGAGCATTTAAACCCATTTTGACTGTTGGCTAGACTTCACATAATTTAAATCCATCAAATCCATTAAAGTCTGCATTGGAAAGCTACTTTGACTGTCAAAGAGTCAATTATGCACAGGCATTTTTGACAGAACCAGAGTGCAAGGCTCCATTTAGGACGTCAGAGGTAATTCAAAGCCACTACCATCTGGGAAAGAGCCAGGGCCCGTTTTTCATGACGACTGGAACCTGTACCACATGGCTGCATACAGCTAAACCCAATAGCAAGGTGGCCAAATGTTATATATCACTTCTGTTTATGCCAACAAACAATGTAGAGTCTCATTCTGGCCCAGAGTCTAGCTTCAATAGATAATGATGCAGTGAAAGGCTAGAAGAAAAAGCCCTTTTCTAGCACGTTATGTTTTAACACACAGTAACTGGTTGTCCAATCCCGTATTATATAGCCAATCGATTATCTAAGATTTAAGGTGATATAGACTAAAAGACAAGGAGCAAAAGATATAAAGATAAAGAGGGAAATAATTAGACACATGGCATGCAGCTTGGCTTAAATACTTTCCAACTTAAATACTACAGCTGCATCTGCTTTTACCAAAAGTCAGTGATTGCAGTCAGCATTGTGTTACAGCAAAAAAAAATTCCTCTTTTTGTTGAGTGGTTTTCTTTGGTCTGAAGGATTAAGACTAAACTACTAGGACCTGTGTAAAACACACAACAGCCCATTATTATCTCCATACAGTAAACAGGTTAAAACATGAAGATGTGAGCTCTATTAGTCTGACAAAGAATATCTTCATGTCTTCTTCTCTATACCCATTTGGCTATCCTACTTGTGCTTCCAGAAAGTGTCTGGTTACTCCTTAGTGCTTTGTTGCTCAAATTATCCAACACACTTGGTATTGCCTTTTTAGCCCATACAGCCCACAAACTGACCCTTATTTTGTGCAAGTTCATGCAAACTTGAAAAGGGACTGATTCCGAAAGGACGAGTGAAAGGTCAGATGCAGCCGTCAAGGGCATGGGCTTGCTCTGCAGGCGTAAGCAGGGGGTTGTTCTTAATTGTTGCACATGCAGAAAGCTGTTTTTTTTTATGCACTCTTGGTTGCGCAGTGCCCCAGGCAGCCGCGTATTTCTCCTATGCCATGGCCCGGGCCTGCATGGTACTATATGTATATATACTAGTACCTTATATTTACTCATTAACTTGGTTGCAATTTTAACATGGATTATATTTCTAAGACCAAAATGTTATCCTATTATGTCTGACAGTAAACAGGTTGGTATGAGTAACGGAGGGAAGCAGAATAGTTGTGCTATAGAAATCTATAATGAAGGCCCTTTTGTGCTGATGGAAATATTTAGAACATCTCAGAGCAAACATTTTCTTCTCTGAAATCTGCCCATAAGAGAAGAAGTCCATCTGACAGGTTAGTGATATGTTTCTTTTTTGTATGCACATGATGCCACATGATACAAAATGCAGCAGAGACCAAGCAACATGACATGAAATTCAGCAGAGAACAAACAGCATGACATGAAATGCCGTATCCTTAGCTGACCCTTGCTGATACAAAGGAAACCTTTTGCACTAGGTTTAACGGCATATTAATGCCAAACTAACGTTTGTGTCCTTGACATTTTCTAAACATTTTGAATCATTAACTACTTATTAATACAATGTAGTGCAAACCAAGTTACAACGTGGGTACAACTTTCTAAAATGTTTAACAATGTCAGGACTTTTCGGTCATAAATAGTAAGTACTGGAATAGCACAGACACCGACTATACGTGCCCCGCAGGACCTTGAGTGAGATCCAGTGATGTAAGGCTGTGTCTGACTGAGGTAAATGAGCCTGTTCTCAGCTTGCTGACATGGCTGGGTCCTCTCCAGGTAGCACAGCCTTGCCCACGACTCCTCCAAGCCTGGCCCTGACAGAGACTAATGTCCTAACATTAGGCTCTCTGCGCCACTTTACATTTTGACTGTGACCTCGCTTTGTTCCCCCATCTCCACTGCCTGTATCAACACGGCTCTGTTTTACCGCAGGTGTTTGCAAGACCGGGGAAACACGGACACTAAGCAGGAACGAGCGGCCGTTTTCTTCTTTGATATTTAATGGTCGTAAAGGCATTCACAATGTAAAGTACACTACTCCATGGGCAATTTCAATATCTTAACAGGGGTAAATTCATCAGATTCTCTCGTGTAATTACGGTCCAGCAGCAATTGAGTCTGGCAGCCAAATTGGCTGCTGAAGGCATATTAGGAGAATGCATGGGGGATGCTACCTTTGGTTTGTGTAAGCAGAAAGCAAAAACATTTATCTTAGTGTGTGCCAAGCATTAAGAGAAGAGAAATGGATTCCAGGACTACTGTTGTTCCTCTATCGCAAGGGCCATCACGGATGACTACACTAAACAATTTATTCCGCTGTTTCAACACTAATCAAAAAATGCTTATTTTGCTCAGGGAATATTGAAATAACTCATTATTTATAAAAAAGATTTTTTTAAAAAGTCACTACGTAAATGTGTGAAAACAGTGTTTAAAATGCATGCCTTTCGAAAGTATAAGCAAGGTGTCATCACGCAACACCATGCATATGGTGTAACCTTGTGATTAGTACTTGACTGGATGTGATCCATGAAAACAAAATTCAGAACAAAACATAAAATACATGACCTGTCCCTTTATTTCGAGACGGTTCTTTCTATGAAATGCATGATATTAAAGAGAAACACCACGCATCTATAATTTGTGTACTGTAATCCCTTAACATACTCCCAGTAAGTCTATGTTGAGTTTAACAGCCAGCTAAATTCTTTTTTAGTGTACCAAGGTCCTCCACGGACCAGGCATGTGTCTTCAGGGAGGTTTGTTATAGCAAAGTGTAAAACTGAAACATACAGAAAGCTATTTAAATTGGTTTATTATTTAGTAACTATTACATAATAACTATGGGTTATGAATAAAATGTATATAAATGCTTACGAATGCTGGAGATACTAGCACACAATTGTGGCACACGTTCTAACTTAAAGTATACTAATTGTGGAAGTTAGGTTTTCAACCTGTAATCAACTAATCTAAAGACAATGAGTGTATAGTTGGATTCTGTTTGATTTTAGTAAACATGCATTTTAATAGTAAAATGTTTTCTTGGAGAAACATGTCACTTCCTGCTCCTAGACCAAAAGGGTCAGGGGTTATGTTAATTTCTAAATGTTCATTTCTGAGGTGTGATACGGTTTGTTATGGGGTTGCTAGGGGGAACGCTACTTGAATCCGTACCTGTGAATCCCATTGTTCTGGGACTTCCTGGATTCTCCTGAGAAAACAAGGACCTCCCGTAAGTTTATGATTCTAATAAAATGGTTAATAGAAGAAGTCTCAGGTGAATTATTATCACAAGGCGTGACTAGTAAATGTGCTTGGATTGAACTCACTTAGACCTAGATAAAACGAGTAATAAGAAAGTATCAACAGTAAAAAGTAAGCTCCAACATTATCTACATATCGCAATATGCTTCATTATGATTTATAACCAATTATATTACTATTGATACTATGTATACTGTACACATTCCTTAAGTAATAATATGAATATTATAACATTTAAAAAGATGCATATCTGTGTAAACCTTTTTTCCATATGCTTGAAAAGAGAAGAACAGAGAGGCTTGTTGTTTCAGATCCTAGAAATGTGGGCTGTGTCTGACTGTTCGCCATTATACATTAGAAGTATCTATCATAACATCAAGGCCTGAGTCAGTGCACTACATTACTCTAGAATTGCCTAATTTGAGGTAAAATCACGTAACGTTATCACACAAACATCCTGTATGAACACAAGACAAGCCATACAAATGCAAATGGAGTCAATCATTATCTAGCATGTCAGAATACATTTCTGAGCTGGGTGACAAAACTCTGCCTCCCCTCTGCACACCGTGCCTGGCTGGGGCACGTAGGCACGCATACAGAGTAGGATAGAGATTTAGAGAAACGCCACCATTTCCCCAGCAGTACCCAGCGTACCCCCCCCCCCCTTTTTTTTCTCTCAGCCTGCCCTGACTCTCCCTGACATGAAAGGGCACGTCCTTCGAGCCCCCCCCACACTTCCCATGGTGCATCTCCTGGGGATCAGGAAACACTGTCAGAGGAATACCAGGAATGTATATGTACGTGTGCATCCTAGCCTGGTGAAGAAAGGACTAGATTGCTGATCCAGCTATAATCCCTTGACCTTTTAGAGAATTTCACAGAGAGTTGGATCAGATTACATGTGACCTACACCTGAGCTGACATCTCAACTACGGTACGGTAGTTTATAGATTAAGAATTGGAATGTTTGTGAAGTTTCTGTAAAAATGCTGTGCAATGAAGATACCTGGGGTACATACAGTTGCAACATTAGTGCCAATATAATAAATAGAACATTTTGCTGGCTGCTTTCATTGAATAAACATGAGAGAAACCGAACATTACAATAAATTGAATCACTTTCCCTGTTATGTAAAAACTTGCAGAGAGTAAATGTTGGAAGAAGTGCTAAGGTGCATGTAGGTTAATTGCTGACGGTCATGCCCTGCGATGTTTGATAACCAACCCACAGGAGAGGATGAAGTTCCAAATTTTCCCTCGTTACATCAAGTATGGCTCTCCATCACTCTTAACTCTGAGTGGAGATTTAGAAGAATCATGAGCCCGCCTGAATAATTTATGTTAAAACTCAACTGGGAGAGAAAGCTCCAAGCTGGAAATCCATGGTTTCTTATTGATAAGGTTATGCAGTGAATTCTTGTCAAGGTTTGCATACAGTGCTCCAGGCCAAACAAAGCCATGGTAAACAGCGCTAGCCGTGTGCATTCGTCCTTTGTTTTTCAGCAGACGTTCGGGACTTTATCGTGAAAGGGTAAATTAGATAAGGTATGTTAAGCACTCTACGGTGCATACCTGTTCTATCAACAAATCTCTTGGGGGGGGCACAGCTAGTTCAGTTTCCGTTTCTCAAGTTTGTTTTCGGACTGTAAAAAGTGTGGGGGCACGTCCCCCCCCTCCATAAATTACGCCCCTGCATGTGACCGACATAATCTTAAAATGTACAATTCAATACCCAAAAGGTCCTATACTATAAGAATTTAATTTGAGATAAATGAAATAACAGTCTTTCTGAAACCCTAGACAACATTTCTTCACTAAACCGTTTTGGGAGTTTGAGAGACAGGGGCAGTAAGTGAGATATGAGTGAACTTGACCGGGTGAATCACGAGGAGAGTATATAAGGCAGATGGAACACAAGCAGGAAGTAAAGATACTGGGCACAGGGTCATAGACAAGACAAGACAGTGACATTTATTTAACCTGAATAGAGAGCGAGATTGAAGAAAATCACATCCAGACAGCCCGACAACCTATTCTTCTCCACACTGGCGACTCAACTCCCCGCATGATGTGTGCTGTGGAAATGCATGAGCTCCTCCATCAGCCTCCCAACTGCCTAGAATATTGATGCTGTCCCTCCACATTCTATTCATACCCCACCACAACCAAACATATCTTCTCCTTTTCAAGACTCGTCTCTACTTTTCATGTCTATGTCTCTGCCACCTGCTCTCCTAAGCCTCTGCGTGCAGTGCCCAACCCGTGCTAAGGATCGGCTCACGCTGTGATGAAATGGGAAAACCATAGCAGTAGAAAAACACAATTCCCATTGGAACAACAGAATCCTCCGTGAGGAATCCAGCTGATCACCGTGCGTGCGCACCACTGAGGTGAGAGGAGAAAATAAGGTAACGAGAGGAGAGAGAACGGCAGCATGGCTAAACAGGGAGGGGGTTTGACCTCCTTCCCCCCACCCACATTTCAAAGCAAATTGGGGAGGTGAACTCATTAGAGATTGAAATGAAAGCTTCTAAAATGTTAATTAATGTCAAGCCGTTCGCTGCCGCATGCCTAGGTCAGAGTAACGCGAGAGGGAAAGAACACCACTGTTACCATAGGAATGTCTATTATCATCTGACAGGCTTTCTTTTGTTAGACTAGGTGTGGGAGTGGAATTATGTGGACCGCGGGGAAACACAGAGTAATGCATTCTGCTGACAGGTTTGTTCATGATAGTTGCTCTGACTGACTATGGAGCTGACATCCACGTTTTAGCGATGCAGTTTCAACACAGTGCACATTTCCTCTTCTATTCGTGTGGAAGAGCAGCATTAATTTTTCATAATTGTACACTTTTACTTTAAAAAATATTTTTTTTTTTTTACTGTATTACTGCGTTTTATTCAGGTGAAATATATATATTTTTTTTTTACTGTATTACTGCATTTTATTCTGGTGAATTACATTTTTTTTTTTTACTGTATTACTGCGTATTATTCAGGTAAAATACAAAAGAAGTGTCAAAAATGTAACAATTTATTGGATTCCTAGAACTGGGAAAGGGAGCACTTTGTGATGGGCATCGAGCAGTGCTTCTTTAAGCTGGGTTTGTTTAAATTCTGAAAAGAAGATGCCATGTATTGCATTAAGTCGCTTCAGTAAATTGATGTGCATGAGAACCAATCAAAATCATTATTTTGATATGCAAGTTGAAACAACTGTATATGGAGTACATACATATATGTATGTACGTACGTACGTACGTACGTATATATATATATATATATACTGTATATATGTACTGTATATATACTGTATATATGTACTGTATATATAACTACACAAAGAGCCGAATGAAAGCCAAATGGACCAGCGCACACAAATGAGCTGAATTGCCTTTCACTACATAACTCTGACTTTTGAACACTGCTGGGCAAGGCAGTTTACCTTGCCGGCTATATCACCTCAGTCCAGGTTTCCAAACAAGATAACAAAACAAATTCCCCTGTGTTAAGTATCTCCAAGATAACACCAACGATAAACATTGTCCATCCCCTATGGTAATAATTTAGATTTACAACAATTAATTCTTATCTACCCAAATTACCAACAATTCCAGAGTATATTGAATAACATCTTTTGAAACATTTTGGCACGTGACGACGCCCTACTGCAGTTGCTACAATATACGGTATATACCAGGATATGTCTCCTGGTGCATTTGCTGAATTTTATCTATACTGCAAAACAGAGATAAAATAAGCACATCGCTGACTTCTAGACAAAAAAAGCCACAAAAAAGTTATTCTCATATTGCCCCCTCTATTGCAATGGTAATTAACTAAAACAAGTATTAATATCTTACAGTGGGAGTGTAAGATTCTTCAATATTGCATGTTAACCACAAAGAGAGCACACACATATGGTATAAGACCAAGGCCACAGCCAGCAGTATCATATAATGTGAGATATGACTGAGGGTAAACCATTCTTTAAGAAGGAATTTCAGCTCGACAGCCAGATGCGTATGATATATCAGTTTTGTCAGGTTTTATATCAGCCATTTAAGTTGTCACCATCCATAGCAAACAGCCTCGGAGGCCGACAAGCCGCCGTAGATTTTTTGTGCACTGTGAGCACTCTGCGTTTGCCACGACGCCAGTGAGAAGGATTGAGAGATGTAGACTCTCCAAAGTTGAGAAAGGAAAGGTAAACTTCCCAGAGTCTCGCTCTAATAGCTTTAAATGTGTGCTCTGGTGCTTTATGTAGAAGCACACATCCTCTAGCCGGTGGTTCTGCAGCACATGATGTCCCACTGCATTGTGCTCCTCGGGGCCACAGCCTCCCCCTCCCCCCTCTGGAGATTCATTCATATCAGCCACTCGTAATAAACTCCCGTCTCATGCTGGATTTCTCATTTTCCCATCGTCCCTCTGCCGACTCACCCAGCTGCATCCCTGGCCAACCTAATGGACTTTTCTTTTCTTTTTTTTATCCAAACCAGCTTAGCAAATCAAATTCAATGATGGATAAACGTGCCAGAGCGGATGTGCTGGGGTGCAACCTGCTACCATCAAACCAGAGGTTGCCAGGTGACGCTGTTCTGCTTGGATGTATGACAAAATGAGGTCAATTTTGAAGCCCAGCTGAGTTACAACGGTTCACAATTACTTACTAACTTACAATTAAGTTGAATTCTGCATGTGCTGCCTTTTCCCTAATTCATGCGGTCCTCTAAACAACGCATTTTCTGATTTCCAAAGAGAAACATGTCATGTCAGAGAGCTTTGGGTAAATGTGTGTTGACATCGAATCGAATGTGCATTTTGATATTTTAAACTGTGTGTGTTCAGTGGTGCAGGTGTACACAATTTGTTGACTGACTCCTTGCAGTAATTTATTACTTGTTTTATGAGACAAACTTTTGTACAAACATATCCTATTTACATAAGTGGATGTGCAGTAACTTTTTACACAACTATTAATTACAAAATATATTTGAAGTTGAAGCACACCTACTCTCCACCTCACAGTATGTGTGAATGTAATCCTTTCAGGATGATGAAGTATAGCAGAACTAAAGAACCCATGCAGAAAGGTGTGTATTAAAGCGCATATCTGTAATTAGTAATGACATTGCCTTTCTCAAATCTATTTAGGCTTTCAGCCTTGGTGCCTGGTTTCAGAACTCAGGGTATATTTCAGCATGGTTCATAAATGTCCCAAAATTGATTATTTTTAAATCTCACCTAATACCGGCTTAAATTAAGACAGCTAACCACATTCAAACAACAAAGTAATTTAACAAAGTATGGCTTCATGGGTAGATGATCTCCACGCCACATAAGTGTTTAGGCTCGCCTTTTACTTATTTTCAAGTACATTTCAATTTGACAGTGTAAATTTCTCTTACAACAGGTCTAGCAAATCTAACAATTCAACTCCCATACTATATAAGGTTAATTAGCAGCCAGTGGGCTCCATCAGTTGATTAAACCAAGAGAAGGTTGGGACAGAACGAGGATACAATAGCTAAGAAACCAGTTGAGGTCAAACAAGTATTGAAGATTCTCGGAAGCACCTCTTAATTAATGTTAGATAAAATAAGCAAGAATCCGACCATATGACGAAAGTATTGTATTGTAGATAAATACATTTTTAGCTGCTCGTCGTTGCCATCTCAAAGCAATTAGAGATAACAAATTGCATTGTGTAGGTGGTGCAGGTATTATGCTGCAAGAACAACACGTGTGCCTCTTTTAATGGCGTTTTTCCATCGCTGCTCTGGATACTTGGAAAAAGCTCTGAAATGTGTTTGAAATGGCTTAAAGGTCATAGCTGAAATTGCAAGGGTGCCAGAATTAAATAGCAACACTCAGGAATATAGACACAAAAGAAAATGGGTTATTTATGACCCCTGCTCCCAGCAACATTGCTGGCCCAGAGGACAGAGCCCCTGAATAGCTCAGGGTAGATTACCCACGGCATTTCACTGTGTAATGAAATCATGTTTTTCTTTTGATTCAATTACAGAACTTAAGTTGTGTGAGAGTTGGGACAGAATGTGATTTTGGGCCACACAATCGATTCCGTTTGGTTTCAACAAAAATACTGTAACGCTATTTCGTGAATGTGGAAGGGGAAGGGTGCTTTAGACAGCGACCCAAGTGAATTACAGGTGGAAAGACGGAGCATGAGAGAGAGAGACATTTCTTAAAACCTCTATTTGTAATGAGTTCGGGAGACCTTCATGAGTCTAATGCAAAAAGGACTAGAAACGTTGAAGGTCTGTAACATTTGTAATTCGTGACATTCAGCCCCGTAGGAACTCCACAGTCCCTAATTAAATGTTAATTTAGTACCAAAACCAATTGACTGGGGTTATGGTCGACCGGACTTTATCACCTGGTGTGTTGGTTCCTTTAGAGTCAGCAGTTCAAACTTTCTTTGATGGAAATCCCCAGTCACACCCCACAGTGAGTAAAGTGAGTACAAATCGGGTCTATCACAATAAGCGCTCACTGAAGCACAAGCTACAGCAGCAGCCACAGTTCCCTCGCTTGCTGTTGATTTCAATTTACATGTAGAGATATTTATCTTCACAAAAGCTAGTAATTCAGCTTTGTTCCTTTGTTTGTCAAAAACAGTGCGTGTGAGAGTACCTATAGTTGTAACAGTTTTTTTCTCTCCAATATTTAAGGAATGTATATTATGTTCAACATCATTGTGTTTCTGTCATGCTAAACATTAGGAAAAAAAATGTGTGTGGTAGTTCATGGCATTATTAGTGATATCCTTATTGCCTCTGCTTCTGTGGTTCACCTTAATGGAAAGCTTTATCAGCTTTAATCCCCGTTATGAACTAGTTCACAGCATCTTAATTAAGCCTGTCCTGGAGAGATCTGGAAATATTAGGCACCAGTCCACTTATTCGGTTTGATCAGCATTCTACACATTTTCCTCTAAATCAAGGAGTCAAAGTCTCTTTCAAAATGACACATTCCACAAGCCATATCATGGCCAATCAAATGGGATTTTCACAATAAATTTATCAGGCTAGCATTTGCATTGCAAATTCCCATCAACCTTTTCCTGTTGCATTGTGCACACTCTGACAAGTCTGGGACATCCCTGTGTCTACTACTGGCCAAATGAAGCATCTTACTGTCCAGCTCTGGGAGATGTAAAGGCATACCTGTCCCGGAGACTCTGCCAGAATGGCCCACCACCAACTCCCACTGATGTCAGACAGGTGATACGATACACAGCTTTGACACAACTAAACCAAACGTCATGTATCCGACTGCAAGATTACCCAAGGGTGCATGCAAGTTGTAAGACGAACTAGGTCTATATGAATCATTAACATAATTCAAAACCTACTAAGAAGGTTTGCTCTCAACAGACCTGCCAGCTCGCCTCTATACTGATACAGTATAGTACTACCAGGAGGATGACAACCTTTCTCAGCTTTCACTGACAATATTTCATGAGTTTGCTGGATCCTCAACTGGACTTCTTTCATTAAGTATGTACTACATAATAGATATCTTAAAAATATCATTTTTGAAATATTTAGATGAAGCGATGATCCCCTCATGCATTTAACTGCAGTGATTTCCTAACTAAAGGATGATTCAGTGGTAAGAAGAGAGAGATGCACATTCTTAGAGTGCCAAAACAGATACTTTCATCAGGCATTGAGTGCTCACATTGCAATAAATTAAGCAATTTAGACATAATGTAACTACACTCTTGAGAACTTATCGTAACTGTTGCCTTCAAGTAAAACATCCATCTGTGTGAAACTGTAGCACCTTTATGACAAAAATCATTTTGTGAACGTGACAGATTCCTTTTAGCAAGGCCCTGTGCCTGCAATTCCAATTTACTGGTCCACAATAGGGAAATCACATTGCCGAAAATGACTGATTTATCGATTGATTGAGTCTGAGTTTTGTTCAGTTCCCCAGTATGGATGAATGATGGTATCCTGGCCAGGGCACGAAACACAAACACTGCGCTATCTCTCTCCAAAAGCCCTCACTTCATCTCTCAAAGTCATTAAATATTTCTTCACTTATCTTCTTTTTTTTCTGTGCAAACAAATCTGATACAGTTGTAGCTTCTGCACACATTTAACTGTGGGAATGTGTTTGGAAAATTTAAAGATATCTCATGTAATGTATAAATCTTTGAGATACAGTAGCACAAAGACTCCATGAAAAGAGTTCTACGTTTTTTTTATATTGATTGGATTATTTCCCTCGGGCGCTCACCAGCATGGCAAATCCAGGGATCAATTTAAGAACAACGTGTTCCATCCCATTGTGTTGTGAGTGACAGAGTGACTAACAGCTGCCTGGTGAAAATAAATTATTTCTACAAAATGGTACATTAAATATACTTTTTGTTATCTGTTGCTAATATGCCATTAAACCTAATTGACTAAACACAAAACACAAAAGGTTCATGGGTGATTTGGATTACGCTGTCAATTCCACGAGACACCCTTCAGCATAACAATAAGGTCAACGGTTAGCGAGGGGATTGAACTCTCCTGCTCATTTCCTTCAACTGCATTTCTTTCCCCTTCTCTTTCTTCCCAGGGCTCTTTTTCCTCAGGTGAAAGGCACCACATTGACTGGCTGCTCAGTGTCTTTGTTTCACTGCTCGGTAGACCTTGATTTGGCTCGTAAGTACGGAGGGTAGAGGTGGATTGCTTCCCAAAGGAACTATTCTGCTCCAACCTAAAGCCTGACAGGTTTCAGACCTTTTTATTCCCCGTGTGTAAACTGTCTGTCTATCTATCTCATCTGGACACAGCCAGGTTTCTAGGTAAGGAATCTTCTCTCAGCTGAACATATGCATTGTAAGTGTTGTAAGAACCTGGCACTTTCTAGTCAATACCTCTAATCTCCTATAGTATATGATGATCACACACAATGTTAATTACATTGACAGAGTGTAAGAAATTACATTAGGGCTTTCTATTGAGCTAACATGACAAACCCGTAATATCCATTTCTGAACACTGCTTCACACGAATGTAAATAGATTTTGAAGGTCATGAAAAAAACAATGGGTCGAGATGAATCGGGGGTTCGTATCAATTAACAAACCTTATCTGGTAGACAAAGGCAAACCATGGTCTGGTAAAACTATATTGCCCAGGTCCCATTTCTCCTATTTCCGGGCCTGCTTCAGTGAAAAAAAACAGACTATTTATGACTCTGTTATGCCTTGTTTCCCCACGGCCTTTATAATACTAGGAGCTTTTATACGCGTGTGTTTCTTATTTATTACAGGAGGAGGGGGAAGACATGTGGCTCTGGCCGACGCATGCTAAATCAGAGGGTGTTTGAGAACGACGGGGTTCACTTAAGCTAAATTAAGCTGGTTCCGCTCTGTGGCCTCAAATAGGATATTACCGCGAAAGTTTGTGCTCATGTGAACATAGAGACACTAAATCAAAGCGCGTGCGGGGAAATGTATCTGTGGGCATGTTGTTCTATCAGACAGTACATAGTGTTCTAGATTCCTTTCCCCCCCAGACCTCACTGGTGCTCTTCTTGCCGAGCATCAAGTACTATACCTTGAAGGAGTCTAAGCTGGATTCAGGACTGACTGGGTTGGAATTACCTGGAGACCTTCCTCTGCTCATTTCCTCTCTAGATAAGAAGCCAGTGAGATTGCTCTAGGTCTAGGATGTCTTACTTTTTGAGGGCAGGATTTTTCTAAAGAGCTTCAAGATGAATGACTTCATCAGAGTGTTCTCATTGTTTGAAGAAATATCTGAGAAACAGAAATCAGAAATCTACTCATTCAAGGAAGCTTCTTTTTTCATTTGATTAGATCTGGGTTCGTTTACAGGAGTCTTAGTATGCTTTGTACAATACTTCTAAAGCTCCATGGACTTGATAATAACAGCCTTTACACAAAAAGCACACAGACCTTAAATAAGGGTTGCTCACTGAGAGCAATTTTAGGTATGTTATTATTTTAACAATTTCATTATTTTAAAAGTGTCATTTTTATTTAGCTTCAAAAGTGGTTGGTTATTGATTATTTTCATACTTATGTACTTACACTGTCTCAGTACTTATAAATAATAAAAATAATTCATAGGATTACTTTTTAGCGCTTTTCTCTGGACTCAAAGCGCTTTACAAATTGGTCGCCAATTAGGTACACACAACGAACGGACAGACAGACAGCTATCACTCACAACATTCAGTCTGGGTGATACCACAGCATCCAATTTGCACCAGACTTACTCACTCAACATATCACAACAGACTTTTGCACACACAGATCAGACACACACACAGACTGACTCAAATTGTGTCGGCAGTGCCTTGGTCAGGGAGCAGTACTGTATGTACAATTCGAACGTATTTCTTATCAGGTAGGTGTTTGGCATTGCTTGGGGCAAACGTGGGGGTTAAAAATGTATGCAATTGAAAATACAAATAAAAAGACCTTTGTCAAAAAAATGGTTTGCCGAGAATACTTGAAAAGATAATGCTGGCCTTGGTCCTTGCCACATGCATATTGTGAGTACAGCCCAATTCCGAAAATTTTTAAATATCTAATCAATCCCCTCTCTATTCCCTAAGCATGCTTAAGTAATTATCATTCCCAGAAGGTATTTTTTCTCATTCCTTTTCATGTATTTCCCTCTAGAATTTATGTGCTTTATGTTAGCAGTACTGATTGTTGGCAGTGCTGTCTTTAATATTCATGATGCCCTGTAAAATACTTGAACTTCTCATCATTATGACAGCAAAGGAGAATCCATATGCACAGAGAGGGATGGGGATTGGTAAAATGAAAACAATGCAAATATCTTCAGCAGTAGATCCTCTTTCCAACTGCCTCTTAACATGTCAGAAGCAATGTGGCAGGTTATTGTGATAAGGTCTCCCTAAGAGGAAGCATGGACAGCTGACTTTTTGTCACACTTTATCATGGATAACTGTCAGACCAGTATGAAAGAGAGCCCCTTAAAGACTCAAGGGAAAAGTAATTTTTTACATTCTGACATTATTTCTTTTTTTTATTTTTCAAAAGACTAGTGGCATTTATTTCCTTTCGCCTGGCAAGTGAAAGCTTCAAAAACAATCAGTCACATATTGCAAACACTGAATCCAAGCACAACATGGGAGAGCCACATTTAGCTAAAGAAAATGTTTCATCCATGGCACAACTAGTTCAGAGCACTTACAGTTAGGCCCAAAAATATTTGGACAGTGACACAATCTTCATGATTTGGGCTCTGCATGCCACCACATTTGATTTGAAATGAAACAACTACAACGGAATTGAAGTGCAGACTTTAAGGTTTAATTCAAGGGGTTGAACAAAAATATATGATTAAACATGTAGGAATTGTAGCTATTTTTATACAAACGCTCCTCATTTCCAGAGTTCTCAAAAGTAATTGGACAAATAAACATAACCCCAAGTAAAATGTTACTTTTCAATATTTTGTTGAGAATCCTTTGCAGGCAATGACTGCCTGAAGTCTGGAACCCATGGACATCACCAAACGTTGGGTTTCCTCCTTTGTGATGTACCCAGGCCTTTACTGCAGCGGTCTTCAGTTGTTGTGATGGTGGTCTTTTCTGCCTTAAGTTTTGTCTTGAGCAAGTGAAATGCATGCTCGATTGGGTTGAGATCTGGTGATTGACTCGGCCATTGCAGAATATTCCACTTCTTTGCTTTA
>JAPMUY010010236.1:0-17500 GCA_026901105.3 Galaxias olidus
CTGGGAAACCAGTTAGGTCCTGAAATGCCAGTTGAACGGGAATGCAACCCAACCAGCGTACAGCCTCACAATCTGCATTCACTCACTCCAAAGAATGCATGTTTTATAAGGCTGTAGACTATCCTAGTTTTCAAAAACCTATTCTATAACACACAATAGACAAGGAGAGAGAGTGAGAGAGCGAGAGAGACAAAATAAACTTGCATTGTATCTGAGCAAAGTCAAGCGCCAGTGAGCCAGCCTCCTCCGAGCCCTCTCCTCAGGGTTAAAAGCAGCCCCATCACAGTCCAGTGGTCGCTGGAGCCCGCCCGGACCATATGCTAACAAAAACAAGCTGCCACGTTTGGCTGACGACACAAAAACAACCAGCTCTTCCCCTTTTGGTGTGTGTGTGTGTGTGTGTGTGTGTGTGTGTGTGTGTGTGAGGGGGGGGGGGGGGGTCTCAAAAACATCGATATGATCCTACTGTGGTGCTTGGAAACCCTGTAATCCCCGTTCACAGTGATTTGTCTGCTTTTACAGTTGAGCGACCGTTGCCGTGTCCATATTAAATAATGTACAGCTCACTTAGCAGCTTGACTTCCTTAACAAGGTCCTCATTACATTTGTATGAGCCACGGTGTTGTGACGGTACTAGACACAGGGATCTTCCACACTGCTCCTGTTACAGCGGCAGGCCACCCAGGCCCGGGCAGCGGTCGAGGCTACAAGTTAGCACGCAGACAAGGGGCAGTCCGCACACTGTGTGTGACAGACACAGAGGGCACCCACAGGTTGCCCTGGTCCTGGCGCACAGAGCAGCAGACCAAACAATGGCAAACAATGGCCACTTTAAAATGGAGTCAAGTTACTGTTAGGAAACCTTTAGTCGCTGTTTGGTGATTGACATGTTTGCCATATGTCAACTTGTCACTGGTATTCCAATTGTAAGGAAACTATAATCCCAGTCTTTCACTCTAAAATCATAATTGTTTGATTTAACCCGGCTGTGGAAGTAAGGCAGTCCTAGTAGGGGCCTTTTGGTGTCAGAAAAGCAAAGGCTATGTCAATCAAACATAGAACACAACTACAGAAAGTTGTTGGGAATCAAAGTATTTCATAGTTCGGAGCATTTAAATCCATGTTACTTAAATCAGAACTGGTCAATACTAAATAGGGTTCAATTTAGAAACGAAAAGCTTTTCCATTTAAGACCTCAGGCTATCCATCTGGAGGAAATGTATTCCTGAAATCTGCAAAAACTCCAAAAAAGACTATTTACTCCAATTAGTTCTTTCTTCTTGTCTGTCACATCTTCAGCCCATTACGACAGACATGAAGTAAACACCTCCAAAATATACAAAAAGAGACACCAGCTCAGCACAAAGGCATACAAACCCAACCCATACAGCAAAAGTAGCTGTTGAAGCAGAGTATGAGCCTTTTCTACTGGGCCGACAGTAACAGGCACCACTCTGACTGCTTGTCTGACTCTGAGGTAATTGGGTTTTCCTGCCACCACACACAGTCCCTCAACAGCCCATTTCCATGGCAACAGTGAGCAAAACATTGCTCAGGCTCTACCTAGCAAGATCATTCTTTCTTTTCCTTTATCAAGAGAAAGAGACAGATGGAATACACTGATGTCAAACCTTGGTGCCTTCAATACGCCTTTCACTGCTGATAACATTGCAGGTTGTCAAATCCAATTGGGTAAGACGCAGACTAAACCCAGATCACGAAAGTGAGTCAAACGATGTTGAATATGGGCAGAGGGATGCAATGTGACTAATGTGACCTACTGCCTACTTGACAGGAGAGTCTGGAATAGTGACAGTTCAATGCAGAGCTGGAATCACAGCTCACACATAATAACAGGAGGTGAATGTGTTCCACTATTCTCTGAGCTGATCCAGGACCTTCCCCTCCGATGTCTTGACTCTGGAACGAGGTGCTGCCTGTAAACGGAGCACGCCCAAGAAATCTTAACCTCCAACCTGAAACACTAGCTCAGGGACATATTCTATAAGAAGGGTACATTTATGTGACTCATTTTCTTCCATTTGTGTCGTGTAAAAACCGGTAATTTAGTCTGCGGTGATGTTGATGAGATGAGTGGGACTGTCACAGACCATGAAGGCAGTACCTGACGTGTTGTCTGACATCTTGACAAGCTTCAAAGCCGTCTCAGAAATGGCCATCACTTAGCTAAGCTTGACGGGAGAAAGCACTGGAGCGTATTGCACGACGGGCGGACGACTGTAGGTTCCTCAAAAGGCAGGTGAGGGAAAGCTACAGTTATAAAACAACTGGCCCAGGTTTTTTTCAGAAGGACCTCGAGACTACGACAATGAACTGTACTGTTTGTGGTTTGTAGGGCAAAGGGCAGACCAAAAGCCACCTATTTCCAACAAAAGTGTTTAGTCATCCTAGCAGCTGACTTAGCATGAGATCAAGAGTGGCACACCCAAAACACAACCACTACCCCCAAATCTTCAACAAAGCTCTATTGTTAGAATTCTAAAATAAGATGTATCTGGAACAAGGCTGATGTAACGGGTGACTGGCTGGCCAGGGATCGCAAGCAACACATGCAAGGGGATCATTAATAATAGGAGCTAACCTATGAACAGTAGCAGGCAGTCTGACCAGGGAAAGTAATAAATACTACACACGGGGAAGTCTACTGCCGCCATGGCGCCACATCGGGTCAATGTGGGAACCATGAATCTGATCGATCTGACTACAATAAACCCTGCTGTCCACAGGAGGCTTCTCATTTCAAAATGTATTCTCGTCCATGTCACCCCTATGTCAACCAGGAGGGAGCTGTCAAAATGAGCGGAAAACAATGACGGCATAAATCGATCAGGGGCCTCAAGCGGTTGACACTTCTGCATTTTTGCCTGTTTACATTTTTTAGGTACAAACTACAACGACGAGCAATGACAAGCAGTGTTTTATCGCTTGACAATGCTCTTTCCCTTGTTAAAGGACAAGCCCTCACATGACAGACTGCAGTAGTCAATGACCGACCGCACACATGTCATTAGAGTGCATGTTATCACAGAAGCTATATCTAGGCTCCCCATTATCAAAAAAAATATCAAAGGTTTTAATCAATTGCCTTATACTAAAAATATATAACCTGCTTTAACCATAAACTTAATGGGGACATCCTTATCCGGTAGTGTACACGTAGCTGAATGTCTTATCAGTTCACACAACCTTCTGTCACAACTATAAAAGCCTCTGCAGAGCTGCAGAAAATCCTACAATCCTAAATATGGGGAGGCCCCGGACACTTTAATGTCTCTTTGATAAATCATTTTAATCCATTGGAGGCCGATCTTTGATTGACAAATGAGGAAGATTAAAAATAGCTGAAACCCGTTGACGGCCAAGGAGTGAGTCAGGGCCGAGAACAGGTGTACAGTCAACAGGGTGTAGGCTAATCCTTTCGTCAGGCATAGAAATGATGATAAGCACATGTTCCCTGTCTCACCGTTGCTCGCTGAGCACACACGATCCCATTCAGCTCGCTGTTACAAGGATCTATCAGGGCGAACTCTGGACCGGTAACGTGAAAGACAAACCACACCTGTCCCACAGCGTTGCCATGAAGGGCAGCTGAAGAGACGTTTGCCCCTGTGTTAGGGGAGCACATGGGCCTGTTTCAAACTATGCCGCGACACGGTCAGGTGTACTTGGTGTAAGTGGTCTGTTCTCATTTCATTTTTAGCATCTGCGCGAGACCCTGTCAGACCACTGGTGTTTTCGCGTGGCCCTTGTAAACCGTCACCAGCAACCTCTTGGAGAGACAACTGGATCTGTTCAACAGTTTCACAGACAGGAAGTGAGGGCCTCCATTCCATCTAAAATAATACTGGTGTGTCTCAGGTAGCGCTGTAAATAGACACAGAGAAGTGGGACTTCTCCCTTTGCTGCACCTGCTGTTCAAAATGGAGCGTCACCGATTCCCACACGGGTGTTAGAAGCCCTTCTCTCTTTCCTGCTCCATCTGTCTTTTGCGTAGCCACTCTCTCACACCTACCTCTCTTACTCACTATAAGGTAACCAGACAATCTGAGCTCTTCTAACTGTGGTAAAATCAGTGTATCCAACAGACTGCATTACCACCAGTAATTGAGATATATAGAGAGCAAAAAAGCGTACCTGACTTTTCTAGAAAATAACAAGTAACAAAATAACATATAATTATAATGAACATTGCATGTTCAACAATGAGCATTACGAACAAGCAGCGACTACAGGATAAGCCTGATGAATTGTGTGCTCTGAATATTAAAATAATACTGGTTTTAATATGAATTTTTGTAAATACTTAAAACACACTGTAAATGCTCAGAGAGTTGTCTGTGCAGTCCTGCATAATTACTTAGAAAGATATTTGAAACCAAGAAATCTACAGCACTAAATTCTCAAATGAACAGTGGTGCGCAATGTTACTGAACATGCTAAGCTCACCTCCAGCTCAATTTGTATGCAGAAAACGATTAAATAATAGTTTGGCCAATATTACCATACAGCATCCACACCCGAGGCTCAAGCAAACAAGCATACTGGTTTCCTGTTTCATTGAAGTGTTTCCCTACCATAGAGGCCCATCAGTGATGGGTCTGCCTAAGGGCAGGTTTTGAAAGCCGTATTTTATTAGCTAACCTTTCCTTTTAGCAACATGGATGTTCTAAAAATATTTGGCCTATGTCTTATTTGTCTTTGTATTGACGGTGAGTAAAACAATTATTTTACAAGTTTTGGGGTCAACAGGCTGTGTTTAGTTTGTGGCAGTGACATTGGATCAATAATTCTGTGTCATACTGCTCCCCATCCCCATCTTAGTTCCGCCTTGCTCAGAGGTTAGGGACAAATCAATAGGCAGTTCAAATATACTGGCCAAGGGCTTACCCTGTGTCCTCAGTGCCATTCAATCTAACCAAGGTTCAGCATCTGCTTTTGGCAGTTGGTCTGTAGATTGGAGGCTCAAATGTTCATTATTATGCACACCTGCAAACAAGAATATATGCAATAGTTATGCAGCCAGACACAGTAAAACATATCCTATGCATACTCCACTGTGGTCATGTCAAAATGTATCCATTATTTGATTTGGCAGGGAGCCCAAGCTGGTTGTCTTAACTCTCCACCCATCTCCAACATCTACAACTGGTCCTAGGTCCCCAAAAGTCAAGGAAAAAGTTTTCTGCCAGACTTCCACTAACGTAAAACACATATGACTTATCTGGTCAGTGGGGGTGGGTGACTATTAAGTATGAACTTCTGGTCAATGTTAACCAGCACGTTAAACGATAGAAAACACATGAATGGGATTATTTTTAGCGACTATACTCGACAGGTACTTTTCAAATAATCCTTAAACTGATCCCCACTGTATCGATTATTCTTTTACATTTCACGTAGATTCAAAAAGTCTAGTTACGCTCTGAGTTTTCTTGTCATACTCTCAGTCTCGCACAGTAACGTTAAAACATATGGTTATTTGTCTCGTGCCCAAACAACTTTACCGTGGCGTGTCCCAGTCTTCTTGAGCTGTCTGTGTACAGGACTAAAAGTCCACTGACTAAATAAAAAAGCAACAAGACGTTGTACGGTTCTGACTTCCACGTATGTCTTTGTCTCGGGGATTCGGTCGTTGCATTGCTTGTTGACAGCTGACTAACAGTTCCTGAATGTGAAAACATTGGAGTCTCCCAAGGCTAGAGTAATCGAAGTCGATAAATGGGATAGAGGGATTTAGTGCGAGCGCGATAGTTCGAGTTTCGATTTCATTTGTGTTAGATGTATGAAGTGGGCATTAAACCCAAACCTTTTGATAAAAAATAGATAGCAGAAATGACCTAAATGGGAGAACATCAATGAAAAAAAAATCATTTGTTTATGTAAAATGAAATGAATAAAATATTGATTTAATGGATATTAATGATTATTGTTCAAAGTGACTAAACCACATGTAGCCTACTGGAGGCACATACATACATTGTTTTGAGGCACACTAATGTATTCTACATAATAATAGCTTAAGCCCCCATGTATTCCTGTTGAAAAACGAATTAAATGTTGTTCATACATATATTACAATAGGTTGGTTGATTAATAGATCAAATGGCTATCCTTGAGAGTTGATATGCTTTGACTACAAAGAAAAACAAATGAGTGTGAACATCCTGTAGGCTATTTAGTTTACTTTAGTTCCACTTAGAAGACACCAGATTAAAAAAAAACAAAGAAACATGAAAGTATATGTATGCTATGTGCATTGAGACAGAAAAACTTAACAGTCAGTTAAAAGTCAAACAGTAATATATGTATTTTGCACAACAAAGACGTTTGAATTCAGTGCTTCACGTGAAGTTTGAGTAGTCACTTTTGAATCATATCCCTTGCATGGCAATGAAAGGGTTGCCATCTAGTGTAAATTAATGGTAACTGTTACTTGCTATGCATATAAAAAAAAAACATTTTAAGAAAATAACAGGGTAATTCTTCGGTTTAAATGATATGGTCATATACAGGCAAGACTGTTACTTTTTAACTGGTCTGAGATAATATGCCCTTTCAAAAATATTATTGTAGCTCACAGAGGGCTAGCAAGAAATGGCACATTTATGTTAGTTGACGTTTCCTGCTTGCATAACACGTGGTTTTGTGTGATGATGTGATACACATATTGTGGTGGTGTATGTGAAAATTCCCACACATTGTCTGACCCAGTTTCTCTGCTTAAACCCCAGTTACTAATTACAATACAATGTCATCATTCACACCATGCCATGTTAGTGTATTTGTCATTAGGCAAATTATTTTTTTGGCTTGTCTCAGTTTTTAAAGTTAAATATAGAAACATTTTCTTCCAAAGTTCTGTGACAAAACAACAGTAACAATATGGATGTACAGTTGGCCTTACAATGTACTTAATATTAAACTCAGGAATGTACGACCTCATAGCAAAAGAGATACAGGAGGCATATAAGCCAAAATACAGCTTTTGTACGAAGGCAACATCATTGTAAATATATTACTAAATATCAACAATAATGAATGGATCAACATTTATTCAGACTAGAAAACAATAAGGGACTGTATATCTGTTTTATAACTTCAAACTGCCAATTAACCTCTTATTTCTGTCCTCATGCATTACCTCGGTCAAACAGTAGCTTGATAGAAAAGGCAAAGTCCACTGTATAGGCTATCAGTGTAATACCGGCAATGACCGTTTCCATGAGGACCAGTTCTAAGACCATGTGGCTGTGTCCATTGTTCCACAGCTGTAGCACCTTGGTGATGCAAATCACTGTGGCAACCACATAGAGCAACAGCCCTGTCAGTCCAAACACGGCCAACAGTCGATCAAAGGGCAGAGGGCATCGCCCTGCACAGTCCCCTAGGATTACCACCGTTGAGCTTATGGACATCAGGAAGCAGAGGGCATATGCCACCCCGCACACCCATAGTTTCCACGTCTCGACCAACCCTCCCTCCGCCTCCCAAACTCTACGGACTCCCTCCACCACCAGGGGGATCATCTGACTGCCTCCCCAGACCTGGAGCACCTTGAGCAGGCCAGGCATGCTGGCCATGTAGCCTCTCTGCTCTTGGGTCTGGGTGCGGATCAGGTAGGTCTCGGAGGCATAGCCCATAAAGGTGAGGCAGGAGGCCACAGATGCGGCCAGAGAGCGTGGCGACGCACGCTGATGGGTGATGACAATCCAGAGGAAGAGCACCGAGGCACCCAGGCACATGAGTGTGCCGAGTGCCGCGACGGTCACTGTCAGGTTCTTCCACGAGATGGGGATGAGGCTGTGGAACTGGATGACATTGAGGACGTGGATGAGCAGGGTGAGGATGAAGAAGAAACACCAGGTGAACATGCAGGAGACCCTGAAGGTGGGGCTGAGCTCGGCGTGTGGAGAGGGCTCTGCGGTGGACAACGAGGCCGCCAGGCTGAAGGTGAGGCAACCGAAGAGGAGAGTCCACATCCGCACCAGAGACAGAGAACTGGTGAAGTCCCGCGCCTCCAGCACAATCACAGGCATGGTGGCATTGAATTGTTTTCAAATTCTTAAAAGAAATGGTGGTTGTTCAAAAGCTTTATCCTCCCTGTAAAAAAAGAAGGCTTACAGTGTCCTCCCCAGGTCGTCGTGCCACAATGCGATCAATTTACAAGCTGTCAAGATGGTTCCGGATGAGAACAGTCAGCTAGAGCTTTGGTGGTCAGGTAAAAAGACAGTGCCTCTTTCATTTCTGCAAACAGCCGTAGTTAATAAGTAACAAGACAGGGATTAATTTAAACAAATCCATTCGTAGTGTAGCTTGACCATGACATCCGTGCTCCTCTGCATCTGAAAGTCTTACCATATCTCTTCTCAAGTCAAACTAGTGAAGGTATCACTTCTTTTGTCCTACTTTTGCAGCAAACTGGCTCCCCCACCCCCCATTTCCACCCCGCACCCTGTGCCGGTGGAGTTGGCCCAGCCCACTTCCTGCAGCAGTGCACTCTAAACCTCCTACCTTGCTACGAAAGTAGCAGAGCGACCACAATAAAAGGCGCAAACAAGTTTTATCTTAACACCAGTTCTCATGAAACATTGTTCCCTTTTTTTCCAGCCTGCCAAAGATAGAAGCAAGCAAAAGTTGCCCGTTCCTGTCTGTCGGCTCCTCTCTGACAAAGCCCACCCCATCACTCTGGGTTCCTTTGGCCAGGTTTATAGAGGCGTGAAATATGGCCACAGAGAGTCATCTGGATGTGTGATATTGTTTGTTTACATTGTGTTTGATCCCTTCAGTTGATCTCCTCAGTGAAGAGAGCCATATTTTGCAGTCGGTGTGTTTCTATGCAGACTGAAGCCTATTGGCATGTATAGAGTTGTTGATCGTTTGACTGAAGTCTTTTTCAGAGGGGCTGCATGTAGGGCATGGTTCTTGTCTGCACTCAGGGGAGAGGTATCTTCTGGAGATAAAACATTTTCACACACACACAAACAACCAAACAAACAAACACAGACACACACAGACACAAACACACATGCAGACTCCTATTTCATTTGACACACTTAGATGTATGTTTGAGATGTGTGCATGTAAATGAGTGTTTGTGTATCTCTGTCTGTGTGGGTGCAGCAAACACAAAAACTGTAAATCTTCCGTTGTTCTTTGTGTGTAAAAGTATGCATTTGCGTGTGTGCGCGCGCTCGTGTTTGTGTGCGTGTGTGTGTGTGTGTGTGTGTGCGTGTGTAGAAAGAGCCCTGTGAAGATCCCACACAGTCACTTCAGCTCTGTGTAGATGGGCTCACCTGCTCTCTGTTTTATATTTAGACGCGGGGTACATCAACTCCCGCGTGTCACACAGCACAAGTTCAAAAACTATTCATCTGACAGGAGAATACACACTCCACAAAGACAGACAATGGAGTATAAACAACAGTTACCTGCCAGTGCAGATATATGGAGAGGATGATGTATCAGACTTCGGCTCTATGTCAAAAGGTTAACATTGCTACCTGTAATGGACAAAATTGGAGAGGAAATCAAAAATCCAAAATATGGAAATATATATAATATTAAACTTTCTCATGATATGACGTTGCAGGAATAATGTATTTACCCCTGGCTCATCAGGGTCTTAACATGGGACATTTCTTAATCTAAGAAATAAAGTTGAATTTTCTCAAAGGAGTTTAAGTTCAAGTTCCTGGAATTCATTGTTTTTAAGGGCATCGTTCCTGTATTGCTTTGTCTGCAGACCATGCCTTCTGCCTGAGAAGCAGAGCGAGTGGGAAACAATGACACACTGTGGCATCGAGGTGAATTGCATCAACTTCCCAATGAAGGCTGTTCTGACCTTGTTATGTGTAATAGTGAAACTCATAGGTAAATAGGGAACTGTGACAACTGATCAATGACACATAATAAATGTGAGATTGGATGTTCTTCAGGCTTGTTCATAATTATAGTGTTTCTTGATAAAAACGTTTAACTAAGTTAGTTGTTTCAGTTAATTAACTTAACCTAATTTACTTATCTTGAAAGCCATCTAAAACTCAATATCTCAATTTACTTGTGCAAAGATATACAGTAGATACCAACCTAAAATTGCAAATAAAATGTATGTTTTTTGTATATTAGTAGCAACATGAGAGTTTCGGCCCACTTACTCTGGTTACATATTTTTCATGGTTCTTAATGGAAATAAGGTCCATTCTTTGAAATAGCTGTAGAATTATCTGATACAAAAGGCTGATTATTTTAATGCAAAATAGGTGGTCTTGTTGCAGAATTGTTATCAAAAAAGCAGTAACACCACCACAAGCTTATCCCTTTGTAAGAATCGAATAAAACATATACAAAGATTTCATAAATAAATGATTGATGGATTTATCTCTGTATGTTTGTCTTGACCTAATAACCATAAGGTTAAAATAGTGCTAAGGTGATATTATCATTTATGGGAGATTGTTGCATCAAGGCCATTTCATTAACGCATAATCCTGTTTTAATTAATAGAGATATTAGCATTACATTAATCTACCGCCAGGTAAATAATAACCTCATCTCAAATGTCGAAGAAATCAATAATTCAATAAATAAAATAATGAAGTGGTCTAAAATCATGCGTGGCGCCACTGAGATATTAATTAATAATTACAAGTATACATTTGCAATTTCAGAAGATAGAGTTATCATGACCAGTTACTGACAGGGTAGGGTACTGGTTTCCTGTCTGATCTGGTTCATGGTCAAATGCAAACATATTTTCAAATCAGGAAGGGGCCCAGCATTTTGCAAGCCAATGTCAATGGCATACCAGACATTTATTGGGCAATGTTTGACATATTTTTTGATGAAGGGACCCAACAGTAATCACCCATAAGAAGGGAGAGGCTATATTTTTATTTTGGAATCAATTTAGTCGATGTTGTGAAAAATATGTATATATAAAAAAAACAGGAATAGAAATGTGTTGCATGGGCCCTACTCCAGCCCATATTTTAGGATTGCTATACAGGCCCTTTCCCCTGGTCAAGGGCCCAGCACGTTGTCCCCACCACCCAGAATGGCCCTGCCTGTTTCTAAATGGTAAGGTAACTTAAGTAGTAAAGCAACTTTGAAACAGACTAACTCCTGGGGTTATGACGGTGATGGGACACCAGGATTACACCACAAAAGCCAAGGACCGACAAGGACAGTACCAAAAATGGGAAGGAGAAGGAACAATTTACGGAGAAAGAAATAACGTGTATGTTCTAGAAAAGAGACAGATCGGGCACGTGAGGATAGATTGGAGAACGAAAGACAGAGAAAGTCTTCTAAGAAGTGAAAAAAGCGGCAGGAGTGAGTGGGGCGGGGGGGGGGGGGGGGGGGAGGGGTGGGGGGGGGGGGTGGGCGGTGCTGGGCGAAGAAAGCAAGCAAGCGGCAGAAATTGAATAATTTATGCGGACCCCGGTCTTGATGCCGGTTGGCTACCAGCAGCTCCCCCTATCTCACAAAGACATTTAACTGTGATTCACATCAAAGCACTACGGTCTCCCGCTGCTAAGCTGAAAGGCCGATTGCTTTCGCTCCCCACCACTAATAATATAGTCTTAATGCGGTTAATAAAGTGTCATACACTGTATCATTATGCCACAACTTAGGAAGCTAATCATTTTAAAGGCAAAGAATCACCACTGTTCTTTGATTTTGAATCAAACAACGTCATGTTTCCATTCTAAGGGACTAGAGGGGAAATAGGGTGTTGGTGTGTTTATGTGTGTCTGCCTCAGAAGAAACATCAAAGCCATGTCCCACAGACAGTTTGTACAGTGGGAACAATATTCAGCACACTGGTGGACACACCACATTGTGCATAGCCTACAGCAGAAGATGGACGTTACAAAAACTTTATTGACGGTGTGGAGATTTACTGAAGTCTTATAGAACAACATAGATGCATCAGGTTTATTGACATCACCACAATAAGAAGCCCCCACCCTCCCACCTACACACACACAAACACACACCAACACATACACACAAACACACGCATTCACCAACATACACACACAACACACACACACACACACACACACACACACACACACACACACACACACACACACACACACACACACACACTACCCCGTCCCTTTAGCCCTTTGTTCCAATTGTACCTCTTTTCTATTCAACTCGAAAGAATTAGTGTTGGTTTGTGTGCCTGTGTGTGTGTGTGTGTGTGTGTGAGTGTGTGTGTGTTTCTTTGTGACCATGTCTCTGAGATGTACCACAGAAAAAGTTGACACCTTTTCTAATCCGCTACAAACCTGAAAAATAAATGTTAAACTTCAGTGAAACTGTCCATATAATAAAACAACAAGTTCTCAAGTTTCACCAAGCACAAATTTTCGGGAGATTTATGCAAATCTACACTTGATTTTTGTTCCTCTATGTAACATACGCATATACATGTTTTAGACATTAAGGGATTTTATATGTCTGAATTTAACAAAAAACAAGAAGTGGCCACATAATACTTATTTTAAAAATCCCTGTATTGCCATCCTGGGAAATGTGTAGTTTACTTAAAGATATGTTTGATTATTTTCATGGCCTTAAAATTGTTTATGTAATTTCTGTAAGAGACTTTCCACTGCTTTTGAGCAGGTATGGCGAGGACTAACGGACAGTTCCTAAATTGCATTATTTTAGATCTCTCTTAAAAACATCTATTATAAATAGCTTTTAAGCGTTATTTTGAGTAATATTTGATATGATTACTTACTTTAAATATTGACAAAACAATGTGTTACTTATTTTTTTATTTTCTTCTGTATATCTTGTTACCAATGAATTCATACTGTATATGTTGTAATAGTTGCTAACATACAGTATATTTGACTTTACAAAGTACAAAGCAAAAGAGCCATGTAAACTAAGATTATTATTATAATAATTAATTGTCATTATTATTTGTATTATTATATTTAAACTCTTGCTATTTTGAACTCTTTGGCTATTACCATGAGATTACATGTTAATCCGTGAGAAAAAGGCAGTAAATTAACAATTAGGAAGCTTTTAAAATCCTATATTTTGTTTTGTCTTTTAGTTTTTGTTTTTTTCACTCAATTTCGCAGTGCAAGATTTGAACACAAATTTGACAATACATTTATTGTTTGACCAGATAGAAATTACTATACACTGTATAATTCAATAATTGAATTACTTCCATTTTAGAAAAATCTGCTGATAATGGTTTTAAAATGTTCTGATCTATGATGCCTAAAATCTTTAGCTGTATATCATTGCAATATCTCTTAATTTTTATAAACATCTCTGGGTGTGCTTGATATAATGCGGTTAAAGTTGCTCATGAAACCCCATTCTTGACCAAATGTAAATTCACAATGCTAAAAATCCATGTCAGTTTTGCTTTAATGTGCATCAAACACACCATACTGGTCTATAATGGATGCCTTTAAGATAGATCAGATGACAGTCAGTACACCCACAGCTAGAGGACCCACTTACTCGTCCAATGCACAAACACACACAAACGCATATACACACCCACCCACACACACACACACACACACACACACACACACACCAACCAGATCTGCAGGTGTGAGGTCAAAAGTCAGGCAGGTATCGCCGTGGTTGCGGCTGATCAGGCGGAAGCAGCTTCACGGGTCAACACAC
Source organism: Galaxias olidus (assembly GCA_026901105.3). Classification (NCBI taxonomy): domain Eukaryota; kingdom Metazoa; phylum Chordata; class Actinopteri; order Galaxiiformes; family Galaxiidae; genus Galaxias; species Galaxias olidus. The sequence continues at coordinate 13,699 of JAPMUY010010236.1, forward strand.
ACGGATATGAGCCATTGGGCCTGTATGAGATGGTCCAAACATCACAAGTGCTGTCCGCTCAGTCCTGTCTCTGTGAGGCCTTTACTTCCCCCTGGTTAATACAAGGGGACCACCTGGTTTCAGATGCACTAAACCAATAGTGCTGGTGTCTCATGGAAACTGACCTGAGGACTGTGTCTTGATAATGGCTCATGGGACAGTGTTTGGATTCATTAGTTTCACATTCGTTAGGGTCATTGTTTCCACCTGGGTTCATTTGTGTTGGTTGGATCTTCTGTGTTTTAGGCCCTGTCCATATTAATACTCTGACTGCACGCAAATGGTGTTCAAGGTTACTAAAAAAGAGATTTTTTAAAACGCCTCCTAAAGTGCAAATATTTTCTCTACGAAGGGGAGAAATATCCGTTTAGAAAAATATACGTATGTGGACAGGGCCTTAATTTTCGCATTTAAGTCTTGTCTTTTGAATTGTCCCTTGTCCTGTCCTGTTAAATGTTGCTTGTGGTTTTGCCTTCTGGTTCCTTTTTTATCAAGTGAAACAAAGTTCTTCTGAATATGCCTGATCACGGAACATACTTACCCTACTGAACATACTCTCCCTTGGCTGACCATGACAGGACAGTGCCAACGAAATAAAAAGGAAATAAAGGACAAAGTACAAAGGAAATAAAAAAAAATGCTATTTTATATATACATATATAGCCTATATATGATGAGAGAATATTTCAGATGGGTCACACATGGGAAATGTTTTTTCTGCCTTTCCCCCTTGTCTTTTCCACCTGACGTGAGCAGTGAGTTCCACTTTCACCTGACGTTTGGTAGTGAGTTCTACTTTCACCTGACGTTTGGTAGGCCACCCAGATCAGCTGAGCAGATCATCTCCTTTTCCCACCCGTTCCCCACAATCACAATGCTCCACCGCACGCCTTTGCCAAGTTGATATTTGTATATTTCCCCCAAAATATACTTCCATATGTCTGAGCTTAAACGGTCCACAAGAGAGATGAACGAGCGAGGAGCACTGGTGGATCCTATTCTTCTCTTTGGCCTGCTTCAAAGTCTTACCATGTTGCCAAACCTCCTCATTCAGATTGCCCCCCTCTCTCTTCCCTTCAAAACAGGTCAGCTAGTTTTTCAACCTGACAATCTCCCGCTGCCCAGGCTTATCCACACCCCATTCCTTTCTCCTTCCCTCACTCCTGGAAGAAAGGCCGGCGGACATGAGGGGAATTTGCCTCGCTGTTCTATATGAAACATATGAGGAAGGAAAGAAGAAAGGGGAAGAGAGTGAGAGGCGTAGAAAGAGAAGAAAAGAAAAAGGGTGCTGGGGTTTCTTTTTGGTGCGTGCGCTGGCGTGGAGACCAGGGCCAGAAGCAGGAGGAGGAGGAGGCCACTTGAGGAGAACTGGCCTTAGTGTAGGAGGGTATGTTTGCAGGAGCCCTGGTGCAGCCAGCAGGAGGATTACAATGCGAGGAGGTTCCCATGGTGGAGGTGGAGGAGGAGCTTTTTAACGTCAATAAAACTGATAGACATGCACATAAGCCATTGTACAATTACACAAGCACACCATGCACACACATGCACAGCGACAACAGCTCTGGTTCGCTTTTCTGTCTCATTTGGGCCTAAAGGTAATTGACTTTCCCCATTTCAGAAAAAGAGAGACCAGCGTTCCTTGGGGTGTTCCCTGGTGTGTGGAGAGAAAGGTTACCTCCTGGAGTTGGAGAATGTCATGTGAGCCAATTGGAGGAGGTTACTAACAATCATCTCGTTAGCCACGCCTGAAACGTAACTGGCTGGAACTCCTCATATCAGTTCCAGAGAAAAGCTATTTGCCATGCACGGTGCTACGCAATTTCTGAGTTGCATGCAGAGTAAAGCTGTAAGTATTTGCAGGTCTCAAAAGAAAGTTCAGGAAGAAACGGTCAGAGATTTAAATGAGCTAAATCATCTGATCAGATTTTTTAGGCCTATGATTATCATTATCTTTGATTTGGTATTGAGAGTGACCATTTTGGTGTACAATATAACTCTAAATCAACACAAGAGGCGCAGGAAAGTAGCACCTCTGATACATTGGTGAGGAGAGTATTGGAGGATACAGTAGTAGAGTGTGACACAGAAGCAGATCCCCAGGCGGGGCCTCGGTCCACTTGCATGTCCTCTTCAAGCGGTCCCCCGTGGTGGCATCGCCGTGGGAACAGCTGCTGTAACGACTCACCCTCCTATAACCCCCCCCCACCCCCAGCCAGTTGCCGTGCTGATCCAGGCCCATCCTTGGAAACAGTGAATCTGTCGTGTCCCTTTGATCTCTCGGTACCACCCCAGAAGAGGATTGAACAACTGGTAGGCTCACTGTCAACACCTCACGGTCCAGCCAACATCCAGCTTAGCCTTGCCCAGCGGCTATCCTAGCCTAGCGCTGTTCACTAACACCACCCGTTCCCCGACATCTCTGTCAGCATTAGCGCATGCTAAGTCAGAGAGGGTGCATGTGTGCCAGCTGTCAAGTGGAAGGAATTCCTTGCGCTGTGGTCAAGGTCGCTCCCACCATTGAAACGAATAGGGATCATAGATAGCTCCCATACTAAGTGCTAACTCTGCATCACTAACTGTTTAGCTTGGTTGCCACGCTATGTTTTGAAGAAAGGTCTTAGCTGGTGCTTATAGCCACAGTTTGGGCTGTCGCCTCAGATCGTCACCTGTCAATACATTTATATCATGCCCTGAGAAGGGGGTGCTAGATAAGAGGACAGATGGAAACAGGAGCCTTAAAGAATAACTCAATCTCTTTATGTAATCTAGTTGGTGATACGGGTTCGTAGGAAATAGACGGTGCGCGTCCCACTCTGTGTAAAATTACGTTTTGACTTGTGAATATAGCAGGAGTCCATTGGTTTAACACCATGCTTCTTCTCTTTTTTTCTTACAAAAACTTTCCATGTCCACACACAACTTTCAATTTAAAGAAGAAGATGGATAGTGGAGTATTTGTTAAAAAAAACTGTTGGCTAATGCATCACATCCCTCAGCCAAGGATACGTTTTGGGAGTTTGGCTGACTCCATATATACTCTATAAATTAGTTTGCCGTCAAATTGTACTGGGCCTCCTTGGATATATTGCCTTATCCAAAGCCTGACCAGAAGTTACCTGTGTGGGTAGCTTTTCAAACTCATGTTGATTCTAATTAAAACAAACAACGCATTGTACTCTACGTAAAGAAACACCAAACAAGCAGGGGGCTTCCCTCTCTCTCTTTCTAATTCCCCGCTTTCTTTCTATCCTTCAATCAACCCCCCCATCCTCCACCCCCCGTTCCTCCCCACCCTGCTTTAATCCAGTGGCGGAATTTTGCTCGACAAGTGATCAAAGAGCACACACACGACGCCAGGTGCGGCTGCAGCTTCAACCGCTGACAACCACCGAGCTCGCTTTTTTTTCTTTTCCCCTTTTCTCTTTTCAGAACAAAAAAACAAAGCCTGGCGAACTGCTGTTTGTGTTTGTGTCTGAGGGAAAAAGAGTGTCTGCCTCTCCCATTATTTCGGTAGACTGTTTTCCCTTCTTTCAAACAACGAGAAAGAAATGTTTTTCGGCAACGAGGCCCCCCCCCCCCCCCCCCCCCCCACACACACACACTCCTCCCATCCTCTCCCCACCCTGTACCCCTCAGTGCAAGGCGGCGGACGGTTTGAGGACTTTCCTGACGGTAAATTATGGCACTGTGGAGACAGGCGACCAGCGGGAGTGAGGGAACAGAGAGAGGTAGCCCGGCAGGGATTAGGCTTTATTAGGACTCC
>JAPMUY010010236.1:20000-70000 GCA_026901105.3 Galaxias olidus
GTTATCCCCGCATCAAAGCTGCAAATCGTTACTCTTTCTATCCCTCCTTTTCCCTTTCTTCTGTGGTGGCACTTCCAGCGGCTCTGCGTGTTTAAACATCACATATCGCCCTCATTAAAGACCCTCAAAGACTTCCATTGATTCTAAAGGCGCTCATTTGAATTTTTAATCACACGTATGTACGAGTGCTGCGCTCAGCAACTATACAACACACGCATGCACACGGTAACACTCATCTTTGTGCTTTTGGCTGTTTCAACGTCCTCGACTTACTATGTCTTGAAGTTGAGGCTTGCGCAAAGTCTCAGTTGCTGGACCTTTGTAAGACATTACTCATATTTGCAATGCAATTGGATAAGAACATACTCTAATATATAAGATTGATGACATTGAAGGGTGTGACCGTGTGAATAAGACGAAGTGGGAGGATTGACTTACATCATATGTGAAACAATGGTGATAGCACTCACTAACCATAACTCTGTATTGACAATATTTGATTGCTGGGAAGTTCTACACGCCTTATGCAACTCTAAGTGTGTGAGAAGCTCTAGCGGTGAAGATCAATTAGACCCTTATCTGGTAAAGCTTTCTGCCTCCTTCATTGCCGAGCCCCTGACACATATTTTAAATATAACACTCTTCTGGTTTGATCCCTAAAATATGGAACTCAGCTCTGGTTACTTCTTTGCGTAAAGGGGGGTAATGCAAGTGACTTAAATAATTACAGACCCATCTCCAAACTTCCATGTCGCTCAAAGAATCTCTTAGATTCTCTTAGACGATCTCGTGAATGAACAGCTTCGTACTGTCATGTCCACCAATAATAATTTAAGCCTTTTAACTGGTTTCAGGACTGACTTTCTGATAAAACAGTGCATAGATGCTAAGGGTTTGAAATCCAAGGTTGTAGCCATAGATAATGGTGTGCCACAAGGTTTAATTTTAGGTCCTACATTTACACTTTATATTAATGATATGTGTGCCTCTTTAAAATACTGTAAAGTACATTTCTATGGAGATGATACTATTCTTAGTGGTGCACTTTTGTGCACCATCCATGGCAATGTCAAACCTTACAAGAGCATTAAATTGTGTACAGTGATCTGAAATTAATCCTTAATGAGTCATACCATATGCTTTTCTCAAGGGCCAAAAGTTATATTTTAAGGCATATCATATTTGCTCCGTTAATGGAGCCCAGTTTACAAACGGAATTTTACTAGATTAAAGGTTGCAATTTAATAGGCATATGTTTGACCTCACAAAGGATCAGACTTGGAGCTATATATACAAAGATTGAATCCTAGTTCACTTGTGTTGTTTTAACACCATGGACCTGGTTTGATGCAAGATAGTTCTAAATGCTATCTGTAACAACGTCAGCGTTGAGAATACCAAGTTTTAGCAAAGATTAACACTGTCTCTCTGTAGAACTTTGAGTGCCATCACTTTATGGAAGGTGTTAGATCACAATGATTTGACAAATACATTTAAAATAAGTTTTCTCTGCTGAACTTTTAGTGCAGTCACTTTATTGAAGGTGTTTGATCGTAATGCTTTGGGAAATATCTGTAAAATAACAGGGTTTCTTGGCAAAAATGTTTTTGCACTTTGTATGTGGAGATTTTACTTTCAATTCATGGTTTTTGCTTGGCAGCCATTGTTGCCAGTCATTTGACCGTTTCTTTAGATTAAGATTTTTTTTACAGTTTTTTTACTGTCTCTTTTTTGTTTACAAGGCAGTGCTGTGCAAGTTGCCTTTTTACTTTACTTCCCTTTTAAAGCACACATCCAGTAGTCAAATGAGACGCTCATGGGACTTTATCACCATTGAAAGCCCAAAACTGAAACCAGAACTTAGAAAAATAGTAATCCGTTTTTTTGCCTCCGATAAATGGAACAAGATTTAACAGGAATTGACTGTATTGTACTGTATTGTATCGTAATTGTATTGTACTTGTACTGTATATATATATATCTATATATATATATATATAAATATATATATATATATATATATATATATATAAATGATATACTGGATTTTAGAGTTGAAGAGTGTTCTTGTTTTTGTTGAAACTCAAATATTATACTGTATTTTTAACATTCTAAAAGAAATAAAAATTGCTCATTAAAAATGTTTCTTGTCTTCGTGTTTGTTTTTTTGTAATTTATAGATATTTTTCCTTAAACAAGGCACTGCTGGAAAACAGACCTAGTCTCAGTCAGTTGCTCCTGGATAAATTAAAACAATACTAAATATTAGGTACCAGTAATCATAGTATGTTTATATGAAAGATTATTGTTCATGTAGTTATGCATCTCTGTCACTCCAGTTGATGTAGGTCTATATGAGGCATACCCTCAGATACCGTGTGCATACAAAGACCCAGCTAAGCTACAGAGGGACACTTTGTCACTCAAGCAATAACAGAGGAGAGAGAGAAAGGGGAGGGGGGCTTAGATCTTCCTGCAAGAAGTACACCTTTGAATCTGAAGTTCCTTGCCGAAAAAAGCCCTTTGAAAATCTAATGCATAAACATTATCTGCTGTTTTTTCCCTTCTTCTCTAAGTCCCTCCCTTCCCTCCCCTCACCTAGAGCAGCGAGCTTCTGAGCGACTTTGGAGAACTTCCCTTTTTTCCCAGAGTCCTCAGTTACTTAAATATGAGGAGGATGGGGATTTGGATATTGTTATGTCTCATCAAAGGAAGAGATCTTCCGCCATCCTCCCTTGCCTGTTCGCCGGCTGTCTGTCAATGCCACGTGTTCAAAGCAAGAAGCATATCCTCAAGACTAATGTAGTAAAAAAAAAAAGACACTCCTTCCCTACCCGGTGTCTTTTTTAATATAATCTTTTAGTAAGGGTGGAAGTTGGCCCAGAGGCTAAGATGTTAGCTAGCGTTCATGCCTCCATTTTAGCGAGGGTTACGCATGCTATGACAACGGTGAAAATGACTTGCGATTCCTAGGTGTGTTGGGGTTTCTAATGTAAATCACTGTGGTTGAATGAAAGGCAAGCACAAAAGCGAGGGGCCCTTAGCTATTAAATTATATCACATTTTCCTATAGTTGTTTTAACTTGGTTATTACCCACCGAAACACAACTTTCAACTTCACAGTAACCAACTGGACACAACTAGTTAATTACTGCACATTGTCTACCAGAAAGCTGATAAGCTGAGGCAAATGAATAAATGTGCGAATATGTATAGCCAGTACATCGAAGACTTTCCCCCCTTTCGGATCCTTAGTCTCATCCATGTTTGTAGGTTTAATAGATTATGAAGGAAAGCCGCATATAATGGTAGTACATCAAACAAGAATCCCCTTACTTCAAACCCCGTAAAGGATCCACTCTCTGGGGCTCCAAAGAGCCTTTCCATCCAATGAATGTTACAGTTACGCGTCAGACTCTCCATCTCCCTTTCTCCCCCTCAAAAGCACTCTCCCTTGCTTCAGCCCCGTTCCGTCTCCCCTCTTTCCCTCCGCCCCTCTCTCCCACACCTGCTGCTGTGAACAGCATGATCCCAGTGTGTGTTTCTGTTCATCCCTCTCTTCTTGCCCTCCTTTCCCCCTCCATCCCTTTTTCTTTCATGTGTGCTTGCCTGTCAGGCCCAGCTGGATCAGGCCTGCCAGTCGAGTCACACAGATGCCCTTTGTCGGCGTAGAAACAAGCCGTGGCAGCCACTAAAGGCAGTCTGACTGACAGTAATCGCAAATCCTTGCCTCATGATTCCTCGCTCAAGTGCCCACGTACGGTGCCACAATTTGGTGTTACTTTATGTTTTTTAAATGGTATCATACTAAACACGTAACAATGCTAGATGTTATATAAATGACCCCACGGCCTGTACCAAAGGGTTCAGTTATGCTGTTGTAAATCCCGTTCCAGTAAAGTAGTATGTTTAATACAAGGTGTATGACCTCCATAGGAGGGTTGATGACTTTTGATGATTTCAGTGTCACTCATTGCCTCACTGTTGTCTTGTAGAGAACATGGACCATGGCTGTGCTACATAGTGGAAGTGTGGTCTCTCACCTTTCTGCAGTCCAGGGCTATACTGACTTGGTCTACAATAATAAAAAACACAATTGCACACTGTTGAGACACAAAATGAACTATGACACAAAATCTGCGTCTGTTTTTTGTGTGTGTCTGTGTGCTTTTGTGTGAGTGAGTCTGTGTGTGTCTGTGTGTTTGTGTGTGTGTGTGTGTGTGTGTGTGTGTGCGTGCGTGCGTGATTGGGAAAGACAACATTTACCAGTCTCCCCATATCGTTTCCATTGAAATATAGACAAAATAGCCAGAGACGTTTATGAACACCCCAAACCAGCAGAACCCTGGGATCCCACAGTCATCTCTAATGGCGGCCGTACGCGGATAAAACGTTCATTCAGAATGACTCGTCTAAAAACACTCGACAGAGCCACTCACACGAGTGTGTGCGCTCCCACATCCATGGAAAATATGCTTTATTGGCGGCGCACGCATGGGTATGAGTGGAGGGGTTCTCTGTGGTGGTGGCAGATATATTACCAGGGCCCTCAATCCGCTCCTCCACCATCAACTCCTCTCTCCTAATGCCCCCCACCCCACCACCAGCACCACCTATACCCCAAAGCCTCACTTTGCCCAGCTCCCTCCCTCTCTATACCGCGCCGCTCCACTAAAAACACGTATTTCGATGACACGCTCTTCTTTTGTTTAGAAGCAAATCAATAGAAGCGCCTGGGGAGAGCTTACCAGTTCCAAACACAGCGGACTGAAACGGACGCCCTGCGTTCACTTCACCTTTAATCCACACAAACACCATGACCCGTCGCTTCCCTTGATCCAGTCCAGACACCTTTGACCAACTTTGCCAAACCCTTCACCAACTTTATCCATCGCACCCACCATTACCATCCCACCCTGATTCAACCCCCAACCTTGAACCCTTTTCTCCCTATCCAGCCACAGTCGCTGGCCCTGGCTCCATTGATCTCTGTGTGTGTGTGTGTAAAGCCAAGGTGGAGCTGTTCCATGAAAAGGTCACCTGGCTGCAGCTCTCTGTTCCAGCACACGGCTTTCACAAGGCCATCTTTATCCTGGAGCCCCCCTGCATGGGTGTGTACACATGCACACACACACACACACACACACACACACTGACACACGTAACGTCTCCGACACTTACATTAGGGTACAGATACACACACAGACACACAGCACTTACACACCGACTCAATGGGTTTACTATTTCGCAACTCACCCCCCCCCCCCAGATTCTTTTCAACACAGTCAAAGTCTCTGTTCCAACATTAACCACGTCCTGGATTTGCATACCCAAGAAAGAGAGTCAAATCATCCAAAGGTAAATTTCAACAATCAGCCATCACTCAATTAGCACTCAACAGTTTCCCCTCTCATGCACACCAAAAGAAAAACGGGGGGTGGAGAGAGCGAGGTCTTTGAAAACTCAAAATGTGCCTTTTATCATCTCATCTCCCAGCAAAACAATTTCGTTCTATTATCCTCACAGCAGGGGTCCCACTGTCCCATGAATGTGTGCCGCCGCGCTTTATAGGTAAAGAGAAAAACAATGCCTTTCATTTTTGCACCTTGCACCCCCTCAAAATTTAAGCCGAATCAAAGCAAGCATTTACATATAGCTGCTGTTTCATGTGTGAGGAGCAGAGACAGGATCCCCGTTGGCTCCCAGTGAAAGAGGGCCACATGGACGTCCTGCACTGTGCGGAGGGAGAACTATAAGGGGAAGACGAAAAGACAGAGGGAAGAGGAGAGTGAGAGAGGAGAATAAATGTTTTGGAAGTTTCACAACTCAGCATGTGATGAAATGTACTTTTGTCGTCTTGTCACATCCGATCCAACGCCCGCCCTCCATGCACACACACACAAATGTACGTATCATTTGGAGACAAAAGACATTAAAGTCATGAGGATGTCTTTCCCCTCCTCTATCTGTTTAATCAGTCGGAAATCAAACAGTTTAGGGTTCTTGTCATTTCATATCACCGCCCACCATCAAATTGCTTTGGCGAAACCTGTGTAGATTCCGCCAGTGCTGCAAACAAAAAGCTCACAGTCAAATAGAACCCACTTCAAAGGAATAGGCAGTCCTCCTGACAAAGTATGCCTGACTACCTGTTGTCTTTTTTATGAAAAGAGCTGGGTGAGCGTAATTATCACATTGCATGTGACTATTACCAGTCAAGAAGGCAAACAAACCCTCTTGAATCCCTTAATTTGACATTGATGGAGATTTGAAAGGTAAACTCTGGGCTAATTATTTTGCAAGTACCCTCTCTGCTACATAAAAAACCTCATGATGACCTGTATTTATGATAAAATAAAATAGGTATTAAATCCATCTGTATTATATATAAATTGTATATAAATATTAAACCGTTATTGTTCATTCTTAAGCTTACATTACCATTTGCAACGCATCTTTTTCCGGACAAGTCCTAACCACAGCCAGAGGTTTTGTTGCATTGACATTTTCAGTGTGATCTGCAGCCTCTGACTGTTATGGGGAATGAACTGTACCATGTGAGAAGGATGTGTGTGTGCTTTAACCTACGTGACGGGGACACGCGTGGCACCACACCGCTCCCCATGACCCCCGTGTTATTCTACAGGCCGCCGTTTACGAGCTGGTGCTCTACATTCTCCATAGCCGACCCGGCTTTATGTTTTCAGCCCACAGCCGTACGCAGACGGACGCTCCACTCCGGAGCTACGCACAGGAAGTGCCTTTAATGTGGCGCTGCTAAATTTACCGTGTGCAAATACGCCGAGAATGTCGTCGAGTGGCGACGGCAATGTGTCTTGGGTCAGACTTACATAGATGTTCCTTTTACCCTGCACACGAACAAGATCAGTCAGGTAACTATGAAAAATATTGTACGATTAAATTGTGAGAATTAAATTGGTACCACACCATCAGTACGGGAACACAATGAATGTGTTATGTGTCTGAGCCTCGGTGCCTCTAGTGGCTAAGCATAAACACTGCATCTATCGTCCACTGCCCTGTCACATGTCATTCCACCCAAACTCCATAATGAAGAGCCATTTCCATATTCAACATCACACCCATAAAGGTTTGAAGACAGATTGTCACACCATAGAAAATGCCTACAAACACATTTTAGAAAAGCCTTTTTACATTTTACTATTACTGTAAATTTGTATCTATCCACATAATCAAGCCATTTCGACAGAAAAATAGCTATCTCCTTTTCCATCCTATTATCCCACATTTCCCCCATAGTATCCTAGCCCTTTTATCTGTGGAATTTTACTCCTCTCTTCTCTTTACTTTCCACTATCCTTCTGTACTTCACATGATCATCTCGAAGCCTATCTCTCCTTTTCGCGTTACTCTGTTAATCACTCTATCTTTCCCTCTGAGTTCCTTAACCTATCTATCCTTCCCTCCCTCCTTACTTCCCTCCCTCCGGTTGCCCCCAGCAGGTTTAATGAAGTCTGCTCCGGTGTAATCTCCCGTGATCGAGCCCTCTCACCTCCCCTCGGTGACTCAGGTGTCTCCCGACAGAGGCCCATTGTTTTCCCTGGCTGGATCCTCCACATGAAGCCCGCCTGGCACAAGCACACACCTGCACCCAACAATGGGACCTTTGTTCTACTGCGCCCCTGGCACACACGCAGACACACACACACACACACACACACACACACACACACATGCACGCACACATCAACATCCGCACTCACGTAAACGCATTCAAGCAGACATCCATGGAAGTGTTTACAAACACACACGCCAGGCAGAACTCACAAGGACGTGCACACGCAAAATACATGGAACCACATAAATGTGAGCGCAAATAAAAAAATGTCTACACACGCAGAACACACACACGCACACAACGGACTTACCAAGAAACACACTCTGAAAACAGAGAGCTTCAGCTCACCTCTTTATCACCGTAGACAGAGAATTGCAGGAAAGCAAAATAGCAAAGATACCATGGCCAAGTTGTTTGCACAGGCTGGTGTTGTTTGTAATTACATGGGACAGGAGATCAGGTGGGCTGTTGCCAAGAGGGAGGCAGATCATAACAGACAAGCAACGCAGTAAACTGTGCACAAACATTTGCAAGGTGAATGTGGGTGTTGGGAGATGCCTTGTACGTTCTGCGCATGGATGTGTGTTTGGGTGGGTGGATGTGTAGTATACATCTTTTTATTGTATGTGAGTTATGCAGTGTGTGTGTGTGTGTGTGTGTGTGTGTGTGTTAGAGAGAAAGAGACTGATTGTGTCTGTCTGTGGACACACTGCAGAAGGCATAGCTTGTCTTACTCTAAGTGTTGGTGTGTGATCACACTTCTTATAAACTGAAAGGCAGCCTCTGCCTGCAAAGAAAGAGAAGAGGACCAAGACACTTGCAATGGTTTATGTTTATAGAAATGCCCAACTAATCCCCTTGCCTGCCTTTCCCATTGAACGCCAGTCACTTCTGCCCTTAGGGGGGAGAACTATGGGTGGCAGGAGAAAAGGAAGGAGGAAGAAGGGGCACAAAGGACAGCAAAGAAAGGTGAAAAAAAGAAAAAAAGAGGTAGTGAAGGATAGAGAAGTGGGAAGAGAACCCGAGAAGACAGGGAGGAACTTAGAAGAAGAGAGGTGCAGGGTTGTGCCTTTGTTTAGCCGTAACACTAGCATCACCTGTGGACGGGTGCAGGCCTGCAGGCAGCGTTGTCATTAAGGTGTTAGATGACTTCGTAAAATAGTCTGTGTGCGTGTGTGTGTGTGTGTGTGTGTCTCTTTTGTGTTTATGTCTCTAGAAATTTAGACCAGGGTTCCCCTTCTATGACAGTATGACCCAATTTGAATGTGGTATCCAAGAGTACCTTAATTTATTAACAATGACTGGAAAACTTGAACACATTTAAACATCTAAAGCATTTATTTCAATTTATATCAAATCGCCTTTGCTTAACCATTGGAAAAAAAAGTTGAGTGCCACAAAGTATGTTGAGAATTGTCTCTTAAGTGGGTTATCTGCCCCACTAACATGGGGGATGGGGGGAAGAAAAGGGAGAAGAGGGAGGGTAGGAGGCCCTTTTGTAATTTCACGTACGTGACAGGAGAGGAGCGAGGGATGGAAATAGAACAATGGAAGAAACGCAGAGCTTCTGAGGAGGCCCTCAAAGACTTCCAACTCAGAAGACTGATAAAAGCCCGCCTACTTCATATACCAGCCCCCCCCCCCCAACCACCCCACCCTGTCCCACCCCCACCCATACCACACTCACTCACACACACACACGCACACACACACAAGACTTCATATACCAAAGACTTTTAGACACGCGCGCGCACACCAAAGACTGAACACACACACCCCTCTCTGAAGAGAATGTCTTCAAGCCTTGCCGCACCCAGCCCAGCGTCAGATCGCCAGGGTGTGACAATGACGATGGTTTCAAGCTAAGAAGATGTCTTGGAAGACGAGTCGTTGGCGGTGTCACATCCTGATCGCGGCGGGATAAAAGTCAAGTAAACATAGAGTAAACATGCCAGCCCAGCTCGGGCCAAAAACAAACAAGCATACATACCGTCAGCTGTAGAATATTTAATGTAGAACAATGAAGTATAAAATAAAAACAGATACAGGTGACAGGAAGGTAAATAAACTATAACGCTAAACTTTTTATAGGTTATTGGAGGGTTAGTAAATGTAAAACATTTTACTTTCTCTGGCATCAGTCAATCAAACTATTTGTACAGCACTTTTTATAAACAAGGTTTATATGTATGAAAACTTGCTTTAACGAAGTGCAATAGTAAAAACATATACCTTGTGGTCGATGCGGAATCTATAGGTTGGAGTTGGATAGTTACCACACTGCATATAGGGGCTACTTTGTGGCGAGATGATCAACATCACGCAGTGAATAAATTACGTCAGTCTCAATAAATACACAGAAGAGTGCTATCCATGTCCATAATGTCACTGTAGAACAACATTTACTTCCTGTAAACGTGAAACAGAGAATGTGCTAGACTAGTTCTGTGTGTTTAATTAAAGTTATGGAGACTTTAAAGTAGGGGGGAGGGGGCTAGAGCCCTCCATGGTGTCTCAGTGACATGATTGATTTGGACTGTCACAGCGCTCAGCTGGGCGGCCCTGCACAGCGACACATAAAGGATTACATTTTCATGAGCTAGCCCCTCCTTCACCATCCACTATTGTTAGCCTCACATCAAAGTGCCATCAAAAGGACATTAGCATATTTAATCAGCGGCTAGCTTCGGCGACGCACAGGCACCGGGCGAGAATTTGCCACTTTCATGTGAGGACTGAGAGTACCCCCATTACACCACACGACCCCTGACGATCCCAAAACAGTGTGCGCATACACTCGTACTAACAGGCGAGCACTTGGCCATACAGAGGGCTGTGTCGGGGATTACGCTGGGACCTGTTTGGTGGAAAATTAACGAGTCCCATCTGCAGTCAGACTTCAATTAGCACTTCAGAGTTAGCCCGTTTCCACGAACAAAAGTGCCTTCGTTTTATCTCTTTCGGCTCGGGGATCGAGGGCCAGCAGAAGGCCAGTGCAGCCACCCTCCTCGGCCTTCTGTGTGTGTCCCTCCGAACGAGCTATGGATAATTAGGCCTATATTCTTGGTGAGGGGGACAAAGATGATGCTAATTCTATTCATAAAGGGTTCTTCCGCTAATTACGGACAGGGTCTCCGGCTTTCTCTCTCTGTGCGTGTGAACAATTGTGTGGCCGAGTGGTTAAGGTTAAAGGGAGCGGGGTTGGGGTTCAGAATCAAATGGGATTAGCTTTGATTGGTGTGTCCTCAGTCTTCTCAGCGATAATTCCTATAATGAAGTACCTGTCACAAGCTTCTCATCTTTTTGGAAGGAGCCGGTAAATGTTCCAATGCAAACAGCCCTACGATTACGGGATCATAAAATATTTGCCATGCCAATACGCTTTTAGAAACCTTTTTTAAATGTCCTGGCAAAACCTTTACATTTATTAATTCAATCCCAGCACTTATTAATCAATACAAAGTAAAAAAAGAAGAACACGGTCTCTACAAGGGTCACAGACCCTACGTTTAGCTTCTAAAAAGACTCACTGTGACTACCACTCGTACTCATCAGCACACTGTTTCATTTGCGAGTTAATACTCACTAGGTATTAGGAAGTTATTTTGCCAACGTTCTTCACGATGATACATCCTACAGCCATAGACCGTTCCCCACACTACCTCCCTACGCCATACCCCACCACACCACACTACACCCCTAAACCATAACACTACCACCCTACACCACACTACACCCCTACCCCACCCTACAGCCACTGCGCCAGACTACACCCCTAAACCATAACACTACCACCCTTCACAATACACCCCTACAATGCATTACACCCCTAAACCATACCCCACACTACCACCCTACACCACACTACACCCCTACCCCACCCTACAGCCACTGCGCCAGACTACACCCCTAAACCATAACACTACCACCCTACACCACACTACACCCCTACCCCACCCTACAGCCACTGCGCCAGACTACACCCCTAAACCATAACACTACCACCCTTCACAATACACCACACTACACCCCTACAACACATTACACCCCTAAACCATACCCCACACTACCACCCCTAGACCATACCCCACACTACCACCCCTAGACCATACCCCACACTACCTCCCTACACCATACTTCACCCCTAAACCATAACACTACCACCCTAAACCATACCTCACCCTACACCACACTACAGCCACTGCGCCAGGCTCAGTTTTAACAATGGTACACAGAAATTTTCTCAAAAGCACATCTTCTTCTTTAGAGGCTTGACATGCCAAATATACGGTCAAACAAGCCCTCAAATCCCCTACTAGTATAGAGCACCAATAAGATAAGAGAGCTTATGAGCAGACATCTCTCCAGTCACTGTCGGTCTCAGCGCTGTAGGCCTGGAACAGCCCTTTGACCTACCTTGCACAGTAATGTACAAAAGTACAATGTTGATGCACCCTACCATTTCAACATCTCAGACCTGACAGATCCCATCATCACTCAAGACAGAGACAATTTATACCAGAATAACTGACTAACACCAAGATCTGTGCGGCTGAAAATGGGAGACTAATCTGCATGATCATCAGTATGGCACGCATCGGCAGGGCTAAATAATAGATCACAATAGGGCTGTCAGCGTCTTTGTTTTGATGTGCGCACCATGATTAGGCGGGAGGGGGGAGGTTGTGTTTCCCAGTGGTGCTCCTTGCTTACTTGGTACAGTTCTCTGTCAACGGCTGCACGCACTTTGATTTCAAAGAGCCATTAGAAGCTGGACAATGGCGTCCACCAGAGTGTCCAAGTTCAGTGAGTAGACTGCTGTCAATTCTGTCTCACCTTGAATGCTTTCAATAGGTCGATTCTTATGAGAAACTAATAAATGTTGGGGTCAAAGAGACAGAAATGTGTGTGTGTTGAGGAGTGCTCATTATAGTATGTAAAAGAGCAAGAGGGACAAAATGGAGGGGTGGAGAGAGAAAACAAACTCAAGTCATCATCAATAATCGGGTTATCGCACCTTCATGTGACACCGGTGTACACAATGTACTTCCATCATTTATGACTTTTAGCAAACACACGATGGCAGAGAATTACGTTTGTCAGAGGGGGGGCCCCTTTGAAAGAGATATGCTAATTTAGCTAAGGAGCAAAAGAACAACATCAAATATGTGCCAGTGAATAGCTGAGGGACTTTCAAGTCTTAATAGCCTTTAGAAGTGCTTTATCTTCACACCACAACCTGCATTCACAGCACAAACAGGAAAGAACCCGTCAAAGCTTCAAAGCACTACCTTCCACGGCCATAATTTGAGATCAGGCTTAATAAAGGTTATCGGCCAGAACGCTAATGAAGCAAAGGCTTTGAGCGTCCGCTAAGGCCGTGTTAGCATGTTACGCCTTGCCCCCTCTACCCCCTCGTCTCTCTTTTCACTGCTCTCCTTCTTCCATAAGAGTCGTTGATTTTTTTTGGGGGGGGGGGCTGCGTTTTAAGTTTCGCATCAAAGAGACTGGAAACAATATGCGACCCGTCTGACTCTGACTCTCTTCTTGCTCTCTTCTTCCTCTCTTCTTCCTCTCTCGCTCTCCCACAGTCTGTGTTCAGAATCAGAGCAGGGTGGCGCTCGTTTGATAGCTTGATAGTCATTTGTTTTGATCTGCGACTCCTTTGTCTCTCTCTTTGGGTCTGAAACAATAAGAGATTAGAACCAGAGACAGAGGGTGCAAGTACCAAAAAAAGAACAAATGCCTCCTTTCTTGTTTTCCTTTCAAGTTTGCTTTCTTTTTCGCCCCAATATCTTGCCATCTTTCTCGCCTCAAAGTGACTTGCTAGGATTTTCAAAAAGAACACAATTTGAAAAGCCTTTTGCTGTCTCAAAGGACAATCTCGTTATGAAGCCCAAAGTCATAATGATCTTGCAGTTTCGAATAGGCAAAAAGGATGAGTTACTATCTTCCCTGACCTCAAGACAGACAAAAATTGTCCCTATGGTTCGGTGATAGGAACCGAAACACGGCATTTTGAAGGCTTTGAGATGGGATGTGTGGCATGAGTTCACGAGTGAGAGCTAACAGTGCCCAAATGGGGCCCATATTAGAGACGTTCTCCCCTGCTTTACCATCTCACATCAAGAAGGAGACAAAGAGGGGAGGGAGGAAGGGAGGGTGAGATGGAGAGAAAGAGAGGGAGTGCAGTCTATCAGCGGAGGCCCTGACTGAAGATGAAAGCGTTCCAGGAATCAAAGAAGCCCCCTGCTCATTATACCTTGGTGGGATGGCTCCATCCTTACTCCCCACCAGCCCAGCCCATGGGGTCCCACACTAGGGGTGGACAGGGGGAATGGGGGTGAAGGTGAACACTCCTCATCACCAATCTTCTATAGAGACAAGCTTTAATGACCAAACATCCGCCTTTTGAAATTAGAAGGTTAATATTCCCCGTCATATGAGGACTGTCTACCCTAACCTAGAATTTTTTTTTTTCATCAAATCTGTTGTATTTGAAGTTCAGGATATTCCTAATGCAAAAAATATTTAGTTTATCCTTCTTCAACATACAAAATAGTCCAGGGCTATACAAACTGAATTAAATAAATCATGTCAACAACATTTCTTTCACAAATTGTCAACAAAAGAAGCTGAACTGTCATGCGTTCCTCAAGAATGTGCAGCAATAGACTTTCAGTCAATACGTTGTTTGATTTCTCTTAGATAGTATAAGTGGAAAAAAAAGCATCTGATCATTTCAAAGAAATATCATGAAATAATCGGGCAAATGTTCTGCTTGGACAACTGAGGACTGTGAGAAGGGAGATATCAACCAAACTCACAGATTCAAAGCCTTTAAAAACAATTGGTTTAAACTATGGTATACAAATGGTTACACAATCAATTTGGTTAGGCTAATCTTATTTTATTTAATCTTATATTAATTCTTAAACCGATAGCTGGCAACAATGTATTTGGACTGTGAAACTATTGAAAACGCTACTGATTCTGGGAGTGGGAAAATTTTATGAATTTGTTAAAATTGGTTAAGTAATAAATGAAAGGTCCATATTCTATTTGACATTTCTATGGTTAACATGGTAATAGCAGTGTTTTAGAGTTGACAATTTACGATATCACACACACACAATGTAAATAACAGAAATAACGACCTGACTGTGATAACATGCAATAAGTACTTGATGAATCATGGAGCAGGAGGGAGGAACTTATTTTTTAGGCTATATACGTTTAAGTTAAATTTATATTGGCTGTGTAATTAAGTCTCCATCTTGTGCCAGCTTAGGGTTCTGATTAATTAAGGGGAAACAGTGTGTCAGTTTCTACATATCAATCAATCACTATTTTAGACCCATAACCTTTTTAAATAAACATTTGCACACTTGTTTCGGCTCAAATGTGTAATATTATATGTTTATATATTAATTGACAAGGCCCCTAGACGTTTAAAAGGTCACATTACTTCTAAATAATACCGGAATTAGCTCATTACAATTGCATTGACTTGACCTAAACGATATGATGCAGACAATAAATCGAACTGCACATTACCAATTTTAAAAAGCACTTACAAATTTACCACTACAAATATTCCCTGTGTAACAGCTGTCCCCGATGTTGTCGACAGCACTGTAGTACTGTCTCTGCTTGACAGTTCGCTAGCTTTCTATTATGTTTAACTTTACTGGGTTTAATCTGAGCAAACTAGTATTAGCTATTGAAGCATGTGCACGCTTAGGGGAACAACTTCTCATTTCCTTCATGGGTGACATACTCGATCTGGATGCGGCAACTCCACTTTCCTGGCATATTGTGTTTGATTCAAGCTGGGCAAAGTGAAAGAAAGGAAATAACAATGACTATAGAGTTGTATTTTAAGGAAACATTTAAAACTCCCATTGACATGACACAGCAGACAGTCTCACGCACACACACGCACACACACACAACTCAATTTGAAGTCCAACTCCCAATCAAAGTATCATACAGAAAAACGACTAACCTTTGAACCATGTAACCATTAATTTCACGATCTGCTTATGAACTAGGCAGATGGTACGGATAACAGAAGGACACGGAAGCAGTCAATAAGAAAAATAAAAGGGAAGGTCAGACAGCTCCTGTAATTTCTTCTAGAAAAATTCAAGAGATAGACAGGACAGAGAAAAGACAGGGAGCTATGCAGTTGGCTAAAGTTATTGGAGAGGGGGTCGCATGTAGGTCAGCAATTTCAATATGCAAGGGCATCTAAGCTTATAAAGTCTCAATGCTTGTATAAAAAAAAATGTGTGGTTTGATCGGGACAGTCCAATATTCTCCCTCCCTCTCTCATCTTTTTCGACCCCTCCTCTCCCGTCCCTGTCTCCTCCCCTCCCTCTGTTGTTTCGTTTTATCTCTGTGAAAAATAATGAAAGCGAACGCTCGCGACCGTGTCTCCATTGATGTTAGAATACACAACCGGCAGATTCAAAAACACAGTCTGGGATCAAAGCAAAAATGGGTTCTTGGTTCCAATGAAATTATGAGTGCGGAGGAGTCTAGGGCACAGAGCTCATTTGCTAAGACTGTGAGGCAAATAGTCGTTAAAGAATGGCCCATAAGTAGGCATTAAATGGAAATGCCTTCGATTCCACTGGATTAGCATAAGAACCTTTTCTTGCTAGACCAGCTAATAATATTCATTTAAAATAAATACAAGAAAACGAATCTGTTTGAAAAGACGGCGATTGCACATATTTATTGAAGCGGCCGGATTGAAAGAATGAAGAATCGTACAGAGCGCCCGGAGGAATGTGGACTCTTGATTCGTCGGTTCTTTGAAGTTTTAGAGACTGGAAAATTAAAGTCTTTACAAAAATGTAGGAGAACAGCGAGTTTTGATTCAGACTTGTAAGGAAATAACTTTAGAAGTCAAGTGCTCAGACAAATGAATTAGAATTCATAATTGTGCCAATAAGCTTGATCATTTCTCACAGCCACGTACTGTATTGAAAGCTGTCATTAATTTACACTGAATATAAACAATCAACCATTAGATATGAATGAGATGTTATTTAAAAAAAAATATGATTATTTAATGTAAGACCTAAGATATGATGTAATACTACCCTGTAGTATTTTGTTGCCAAAATCAAGCATTGAAGGTACATTTTCTCTTTTTTTAACACAATCCAATCTGCTTCTTGACAGTCAATTCTTGGCCACACCAATTAAAATTAACCTTACCAAAAGCACATACTTCCACCAAGGTCTTGTTTATATAGCCCATGTCAACGAATGTGTCAGTGCAAGTCCTGTGTGTGTGGTCATCTAATGACTGCGACCCTGTTGCGGGAGCCCAGCCAGAGATTGACAGCAATGCGCTTAAATAGAGAAACACCAGCTGTTTCTATAGCTACTGTAGAGTTTAAAGACGGACATGTGTTTTCGGGCATCACAACCGGCAAAAGTGACTGTCACAGAATGCCTGACCAAAGACCACCTCTAGATAATGTTGTCAATCCGGCCCTTTTGACCATCATTCCCCTCCCATCCTCCACTTTGGCTTGTGGTATGAGACCATATTCTCTGAAAATGTTGCTAGCTAGCCTTAGAAGGCACGGTCAGGGGGTCAACCAAGCCAGGTAAGGATCTTCCCATCACTACTGTATTAGCCCACTTTCTTAAAGTCAAGGCTTTGAAGTGACACCAAAGTCAGTCTCTACAATCTCTCATCTTTGTGGCTTTTTTCTAAAACACTGCAGTGTCGACATTTCAGGCTTCTTTTGCTGTTTAATGTTGGGCCTTTGATTTTTTTTCTGAGGCGCTAATTTTAACATCTTCAAGGGAGGAGTGAAGCCTAGACGTTAGGGTGCTTTTGTCTGCTATCTTCTGCCCTTTCTCTCTTTTTGATATGAAAAGAACTTGAAAGGGAACTTGTTAAAAGGCGGTTCTCTATCAGAAGTAATGCAGACTGCATTTTTTGGTGTGACATTTTTGCTAGTTGGCCATCTTTGTGTGAATTTGATGCCTGCTGATACAGGGTTGTACTTTTTTGGGAGGGAGGGGGGATTGTTCTCAGAGAAGCTTGATTTGTACAAAGCATGAAAGAATGGCTTTCAGACAGCATTGGTTCAAACAACCCTAATTTGGGACACCTTTGATATCCGGCTTATCAAACAAAGCTTTGCAAAGAACAACCAAAGGAGACAAAGCAAGATGGAGTCAATATTCGTAACTCCTTTTTCATGCGAAAAAAGATCTTCGAACCATGAGTGTTGATATACCAGCCTGACTAAAGAGTGAAGGTTTATGCCAAGTTGATTAAACAAGCACAGCATGCAATTAGAAATGGTTTAATGAGTAGAACTGTTTGGATGTCAATCGTTTGATGACAATGTGTTTCATGATACTGAAATCTCCATGGTTGTTCATGGTTGAAGTTGGGGGACGTTAAACCTACACTGATTTCGTCGGTTGGAACCGAAATGACTAGCCAATGTTGACCAGACCTCAGAAGCGGATGTTCATCAATCTTACCGGTCCCCTTCCATTCCTTTATCCCTGAATCTTTTCTCATCTCCCCCTTTGGACCTTCACTGTCTTTCTGGCTGTTTTTCCAGCCCAGACTACCAGTTTGTATCTATGTATCAAATCATCAAACAAAAGTAAGCTTCACATCACATCAGGTAAAGAAGGCATGCCCGGGCACTTCTAACAGCCTCGCAAAGACGCCCTTTTCAAGTCCTCACAAGAAGGCAGTCCCTCATTGAAGTTCAAATAGATAGCTCTTGGGCACAAGCTTTGTAGGAGGGGTGTGGGTGGTGGTGGTGTGTGTGTGTGTCGGGGGGTGGGGTGGGGTGGGGGGGGTATCGAGAGAAGCTCATCACCTCTACACCATCTCAAACACCCTAGGCCTCTCGCTGGGGGCAGCAGCTCATTGGCAAAGCTTCCATTTTTACTTTTCTCTCTCAACTAACCACTTCTACGTCCCCCTTTATCACCTCCATCCCCTGAAGCCCCTTGGAATGTCAACAACATTGGGATTGGGAATTTGGCCCTACGATGAGTATCAGCTTGCTCAGTGGTGTTCCCACATGAAAAGAGCAACACAGGAGAAAAGAGGTGCCTCTAACAGCTATCATCCACAGTGGCTCTAGTTCAAATGGACTGCTCCTTTATGATATGAGTGTCGGTATTCACAGTATACAGCAGATTTGATGGTCTATCCCTACCTCTGCCGAAACACTGAGACTGAAATGACAGTCTGCTTTTCTGCATCAGGGTGCCACCACCAATCCTATGTGTCTTTGGGTTAAAAACATTTGGGAGGAAAAACTGATCTATGCTGTAGCAAATTATGTTTGGGGGAAAGAAATAATCTAGGACTAAATATCCGTTTTCCCATGAGCCTTCTCCTGCATGCCCCTCCTTCCTTCCCACAGTGAGGCCTAATTTTCCTGTTTTTGCCAGGAAGATTTCACGGTTCATGAGATCAAAAGCTCGCATAAGCTCTGCGTTTGTTTACATCAGCCTACACCCGGCAAAAAGCACCCGCTGATTATCTTTCCCCTTCGTTTTTCTGGCTCACGTCCCTCTTCCATCTCAAATGACCTTCCTTTCTTTTCCTCCAGTTAACTCGCGCTGTACGTTTTCTGCCTCCTTTCCTCCCAGTGTATACCCCGCGGCCTAGATTGATGTAAAGCCGGCGATCAGTTCCAAAACCACACTCATCTTGTAAGGTTAGTGGACATTCAGACTCACGTTTTATAAGGATCTTCAAAGAAGGATCATCAGACATGTCTGTCCCTCCCTGACTTTCAACACAGCCTATATGGTCCTTTCACATTTGGAATGGGGGTGTGACATGGGGGAAAAAAACAAGCACCAAAAAAAAAAGTGTATGCATAAATGATCAGTTTTGCTTTTGCAGTGTCCCATTTCAACAACCACTGGGGCTAATGGATTCGTGGAAGCCGAGAAAAGCCTCTGATACACTTAGAATATGATATTTTGAATGGAGTATTTTCAACAATTCATATATAAATATAACATTTTCTTGAAACGTGTCTGAATGTGACGTATACATTTCAAGGACAGATCTATTCTCTTAAAGTAATGGCAATGCTTGTCTCTTAAACGCTGTTTCCCATCCTCTTTGTGCCGTCTACTCCTGCACAGTGGATTAATGGATAGAGATGTGCAAAGGGGAATGGAATGTCACCCCTACAGGGCTTTTGGACTGGCTCAGAATAATGTGTGTCTGGACCGGCCCATTACAGACAGAGGGGGGTAGTGGTAACTTTCCTCTGTACCTGGTTCTGGTTCTCATGAACACATTATAATGGGAAAGGCCGGTGCCAGGAGTTGAAGTGCCCAAGGCATACACAGTGAAGAAATTACAGAGGGAGATTGGCCACCTCTGAGCCTTGGCTATTGTAGAGAGAAATAAAAAGAGAGGCCTCTTAACGTTACAAGAAATTATTCACCAGTCTAACACTCTAATGTAGCAGAGCCATCATATTAAAGTCTCAAAAATCAAGTCAAGTGAATCTGTTTTGAATGACTCCATAAGTTGCTGATGGTCTTGTTTGCACAACTTATTATACAAACATCCCCCTTTAAATTTGTTTATGTGCTTTTGTAGTATGATTCATAAAAAAAAACATCACCGGACATAGGAGGAGCCATGTTTGAAAATAATGATGAGAATGTGTTCCCTCGGCTCATCCCAGGGAACTAGCAGGCCAGCTCCGTCTTTAACCCACCAAACAAGAACCACATGCCTTTCTTTCCTTTCCAGATTCCCCATCCCCTCCCTCTCTCCCTCCCTCCGCCATCACCCACTTTTCCATGAGAAACATGTAAATACAAAGACCCAGAGACACATCTGGTTACTCATAAAGCTGTAAATGCACTTCTCCCCCCAAACCCACTCGTTTTTTCCCTCATTTCTACCCCCAGTCTCGAAGCCCCTCACCCAAGTAACAAACCCACAAGAGAGAGGGGAAAAGATGCCTGGAACCGAAAAAAAGAAAAAGAAAAAACAGGAACAAAGGACATGGAGAAGTCAAAGAATAGGAAAACTGACTTAATTGCCTGTGTGAGAAAACCAAAGAAGAAGAGGGTCGAACTGGCGACAGCCAGGCAGAAGAGGAATAAGCACAATAGGGAGGCCACTGTGTGGTTGGGAGACTCCAAAGCTGCTTCCTAACAATGGCTGCCTCCATTGCACCAGGGGAGCAGCCCAGCACGACAGTAAGTGGTGGTGCATGGGGCCAAGAACACAAACAGAGAAAGACAATGGCACTTCAGGCTATACTGAGAATGGCTGTCTTCTTCTGCGGTCAACATGAACTCGGAGACCATTCCTTCTCCACACCTTGCAGTCAAGCTGTCAGCATTGGGCTGCACACTGCGTGCTAATGATCAAACCTTTGTTGACCAAGAAAAGAGCCAAAGATTGTTTTGTTCATCCTATACTGGACCAATTGTTGTGTTGGTGTTGTTTTTGCAGGTTCACCTGAGTGAACCAGACAAAAATTTATTTTATATTCATTCACTATCCCACAATGCTTGTTTCAGCTCACCAATAGCAATTTCTTTTAAAGAACCTGAATGCTCCAGCTCTGTGGGCCCAGTGTAGGTTTGTCTGTGCCCCACAGAGAGCCCAGAGGGCTGCTTGGCTGCTTCTCCCATTCCAGCTCATTGTTGTCTGAATCCTTTTACACGTCTGATCTGTCTCAGACCATTTGCCATAGTTTTGAACAAGCATTTAGACTTTCTCCAAGCTGGATCTCTTCTTCGTTAGCTTAATCATTGGTACTTCAGGGCTAGTCTTCTTTTTGGGTGTTAGCTCCAAATGGCTCGCAGCTGGGGTTGTGTGCGGCTCAATCTCTAACAGGTGCAGAGTTCTGTTGGTGAGGGTAAACAATGACGTCTAAACCCCCCCCTGTCTTCCAGAGGAGGGTGTAGGCAATGGGAACCAGTCAGGGATCACCCACATATACACAGCCCAGGTGGTTTGAGGAGGTTAATTTTGCTGCACATAAACACTAGGCTTTGTTTGACTTTAAAGTGTTTTTAGATGGTAGAAATCCGTAGAAATCAACAAGAGTTTGCATTCTTTTAGCTTCCTGATGTCAAAATGATTTTCTTCAGATGTCATAATGTTCTTGAAGGGAATGCACGGGGAAAGCCGCTGGGTGGTTCCATGAGAGGGACCAAGGCAAGGGGGTCACATGATAGGAGTCCAGGTCACGTGACAGGGGTTGGTTTTTGATTCCTGTGGTGGCTGGGAGGCCTCCAAGCCCAGAGCGGCCACACCACATTTCCCACAGCCGTCTGGGGAAGGGACTGTGGGCCCAGAGGTATGTGTGAGGCACAGCACTCAAGTGCTCTCTCTGCCTGTCTATAGATAAAATCCCCGCTGCTAAAAAAGGGTAAGTTCAATGTTCTCCGTGGCGGCCACGCCCGCCCAATGCATGTCAATGTCTGGTCAAAGCAGGTCATCAGAGAGGGCCTTTGTCCATGTATGCAGCGTACTGGGAGTGGCCTTTCTTGTTTAAAGGATTGTTTCTTAAAAAATAAATGAATGGTCTGTAAATCTTTTGTGTATTCATTTATCTGATTAATGGTTCCTGTTGATTGAGCCCTCCAAGGCTCCCATTCGCCTTCTACGTCATCCAGCCAATCCTAGGCCACAAAGTGTGTTGGTTTTGCTTCTGGTGGGTCTGAAAGCTGTGGGTCTCAACTGTGTTAGACACTGCTTTATGGGTTTGCATATTTTTAAAGCATGTGATCCAAAACACATAGCTCTCTGTTTGCATATCTAGCGGACCACAATGTCATGCGGGCCCAATGTGTTAACAAGAGTCAAGGTCACCACATCATAAAGCCTGCAACATACCATGTGAGGAAGTATTTTTGGGAACATCTTTCTCAATAATGAGGATTAGCAATGAAAAGATAAGCCTTTGGCAAGATTCACAACTCACCAATCACCAGTCTACTGAGGCCAGTGGCAAAGCCGTCGGGAGTGATTTTGCGTTCCAGTGGGCATCGGAGGAATGCAGACTCAGTTGCAAGCCACTAGAACTCATGTTATCGGACATGTTATCATGTTATCATTCAGACTCTGGAGTTCAAAACAATGGTGCAGTGGCTGGCGGTCCAAAGAGACCACATCTGTGCCGCATCCCACAGTTCTATCCCAGTTTGCCTGGCGAGATGAAAGCAGCAGAGACCGTGCTGTGGTGTTTACTGATGAGAGAACACTGCTAAATACAGCTGTGGTCCACCCAGCTGTAAACATGGACCTCGCCAGCAAAATTGTTCCCCTTTTTGACAGTGGTTTTGGGCCCAAAACTCCTTTATCTTGCCCAACGAACACAGGCCTCCATAGTAGTGGGGTGTTTAGGTCTCGACAGGGGGTAGTTAGAGAAAATGAATAGACAATGTCTATTCGTCGCTGTCTCTGTGCTGGCATTGGTAGAGAGAAACTGAGTGATGGATGATGCTCCCAAAATAAAGAAACGTCAAGTTCTCCATGAAATCAGGGTACAGCCCATGTTCTTTCATGTTGTCTTTTTTAGAGAGTGTATGCATGGTATGCGTTGGTGACGCTTTAGAAAGCACTTAACCTCAAACCAAAGATAAACGGCCAGGACTATTCATAGTGCAGTCACTTTTTTTGTGTTTAAAAAAAAATAAAATACGGAGAGCCTGGCAGGAGGTCGTTGAGACTGGGCGAAGAGGGTTGGGGATCGTTGTCCATCTGAACGGGGAAGGATAAGGGGCTGATAGAGGTTATGCATGGTGTCACTACCTGGCTCACTAGGGTTATTTGAATTATTGAATCTGATAAGAGCCTTTGGTATTTTAGTTTTGAGTACAGAATATAATCGCAGGTTAAACAGGTAATACATCTCCAAGAGTCCTTCTTTGTGTGAAAGCTCAGCTCACACACATAGCACCCACTGACATGGAGGGGGGTTCAGGGAGACAGAGATAGCACGGGAAAGCTGGGGAGATAAATCCAGCAAGAGGAGAGAGTTGAGTAGGGGGTGGGTGGGGTAGCCAGCCGTAGGAGGATCAAGGTGCTTTTGGATGCATTTCAGAGGTAAGCTCTGGTTAAAACCCCCAGCCCGGGCCATTCACACGCAAACGTTGAGCTACAGCCACAAACACAACGAAACACAAGACTTCATTCAGGTTGGGACCAGGGCAATGGGGGCCAGTGAACATATGATCTTCACTAGATTGCCTCCCAGCATGCAGCGCTACTCATATTGATAACAGAAAAAAAATCCTAGAAGACATATGCTCTGTTACTCCTCTTCTTTTTATGTCATTTTACAATCCTCACCCATCCGCAAATGTTCATGAACAGTAGCATTTCATGTAGTCTACAAAAACTGAGTACACTTTCACACACAGGCCCAGGAGATGTTTGCTAGGGCTTAACAAAAGGGTAATGCGGGTCTTTTAACTGTGCAGAGTTAAAATGTCAAGGTATCTGGCAGCAACACGTTGCCTTACATTGGGTGGGACACATTTTTTATATTAACTGTTGGGATGAAGGATAAGCAGTTATTCCTCTAGCAAATCTACAAGCTTTTAACCTCTTTTTGCTTTTTTGGAAGGTGAACTGGGACACGGCCTGGTAAGTATTAGAATTTGCTTCACTTGTCAACTGTTCTGGACCCTTCAGGTTGAGTTATATTACCGTGATAATACGTGGAAAGCACGGCGGAGACTGTATGCCTAAGCACGAGAGGGTGCAGATGCGGAAGGGTGCCCCCCCCCCCCCCCCCCCTAATAGTTCTAATAGTGGTAATAGTTCACCTGTAGTAGTCTCTCTGCCTGGCTATTCTTCCAACATGGCCCCTTAATCACCCCACTTGTGCCTAATTGGCCCATTTGACACATCTCTTTTAGGCTACAGCTCATCCGCCGGTCATTGCCGCATATACTAACAACTAAACCAGTTTCTCTCTCTCTTTCTGGCACAGGGCTCCTATGTTTATGCATTTAGTGAGATTGCTGGCGGGATTGTCAGAGAAAGAGAGTTAAATTTTTTTTTCTCTTCTCTCTTCTTTTCCCCCCTGTGCAATCTCTTGCCTTCAGAAACCATTAATGCCCATTCAACATCAACATCAAGGCAGGCCTTTGATGTCTATTCTGGCAACAGACCTCTCTTTCTCTGCTGCCTGCTGCTCCTTCTCCCTGTTTATCCCTCCCTCTCCCCTTCACTCGCTCTTTATGGTTACTGTACAATCAAATAATTAAACGGATTGTCGACAAATGATTTTACCTGGCAATTAAATATGCAAAGCGAGTCGGCGGGCGGTGTATGAGAAGGCGATTAAAAAGGGCCCACTGCAAATCTACAAAGGCTCCCCAGCACAATAGGCAGCAGCCCTGCTTGCTTGCCTCGCGAGCTAGCTAAGCCCGGGGAGTGAGTGGTGCCTCTTTATAGCAGTCTCAAACAGGCATGTTTACAATAGCCCCGACCATGCTAAATGCCAATTACCACTACACAGGGAGAAATGAATGGCACTGTTTAGAGAAAGAGAGAGAGGGGGGGGGGGGGGGACAGAGCGAAGGAGAGGAAAGCATATGCCTCCATTGAAAATCAACGTTAAACCACATTTCTCGCTTGTCTCTCTTCTTTCCCCCTGAAAGGCAACAGGGAAACTTTGAAAAAGTTGTGCGCCGTGCGTCAATGAAATGTAAGATTAAGCTGAAAGTTTCAAAAGGAAGTTAGCTGTCTCTTTTCCCCATCGTCAAAATTTCTACTTACTCCGCAGCACTTGCAATACAATCGTACAAAGCTCCCTATTTATCCTAGCCTGGTTTGGCCAGGCAATGAAAGATAGAGGGGGAGGATGGTGCAGCCGCAGAACTCCTGTTGTGTGAGCGAGAGAATGCGACAGTCAATGTCCATCTATCAACACTTTGGTGAGGAAAAATGCCAGCAATTTTCCTGGATAGGTTTCCCTTCAAAGCCGGAGCCCCAAGAGGCAATAAAAATAGAGTCAGGAGCAGGGGGAGGGGGCATAGGGGTAAGGGTGGAGGGTTACACCTGCCCGGTTCAAACTCGCAGTTAAATAGAAACCCTATAGCTAGCTGGTTAGTCCTGTTCCTCGTCTAGAATTTAAAAAGACATTCACTGCTTGACAAGATGTATACACACGACCATTTTATGCCATAATAGGCATTTTATCAAAGAGTTAACTTATTTTAAGAAGTGTACCCTATCATGAAGTGTTTCTTTACTCTTTCAAATATTTATTTGTGTTCATTTTTTTTCTTTGCCACTGTTCATGATTTAATTTCATATTTAATAAATCCCTCCTCCGCAAATTAAAGCCATATAAGTAAAGCAAGTATCGCTAAGCCCCCGTCAGAATGTTGCGTAGGCTTCATTACGTGTTTGTGTGTTGACAGTCGAGGAAGATCCAGTCCCCACTGCTCTCTCTAATCGGCCAATTAGCCCGATGGCCCCGTTTGGATCGTTAATGTCTCCCATTAGAGCAGGGAGCAGAATCCAGTTAGCCTACACACTCAGGAAGGGAGGGGCCACCGACCCAGAGCATTGAAGCAGGGGACCCCGTTTACACTTTCCTTTCAAATTACAGCATAGCATTACATTCTGAATGAAATGGGTTCTATTTAAATGTAAATTAATTTTGAGATTATCCCTTATTGTTTCTGAAAGGGATTGCATGTGATAACTAGTCTACAATCTCAACCTCCTATATCAAGGTATATCAACATCTTATGCAGATCTCCTGAAATGGAATGCTTGGTCTTCATGGCAATGGGCAAATCAAGAGCAGACAAAACATTTCATTTGAAAAATATAAAACTTTAATAAAGGCTACATCTCTTAATAATTACAATAATTATAGGTCCATGTAAATCTTTAAATGAAACTCTTTATATATTGTATAATTTACAGTTTAGATAAAATGCAACAAAACAAAACAAGCCATGGTGAAAAAAAACATGATTACAGAATATTATTAAAAGCATAAAAAATATCTTCTCAACATAAAACCCTTCTGAAAACCAAGGGATATATATTAAAACCCTGAAACAGGGTAGCACATGGTATGGCATCCATGTAGGCACAGGTGCTGTACTCATATAACACTAGCAATAGTGTGTTTGTGTCTGTCCTTATCCATACTTCAAAATGCATAATTACAAGGTATACAGGCTCTCTGTTCTTTTCCAACATGGGCGGTACTATGAAAACATTCAAAAGCTCTTGAAGCATTGTTTCTTCAAAATGTAGCACTATATAAATACGTTTCAGAAGACATTTAGCTGCGACTCCCTTGAGATGTAGTGTTCGGCAGCGCAAACTCTGTTCTTGTTAGCACAAGTTTATTTTGGTGTGCTTGTGGTAAACGCTTCCATTATTAGATGGTACATCTTGTGCTCCAGGTCCCCAGTCCCACCCCCAGTGCAATGCCTGGTCCACAAACAAAGGCACAACATGAAGCTGGAGCACTGTGCTAGAGAGAGACGCAGGGAAAACCATTCGGCTTCCAAACTTTCAGCAGCATATATAGCTAAGACGGGGGTCGGACAACTACAATATTGGGAGGGTGTCTCAAACCACAAGACCCCCAGTGTGAATAAGGTTATTGGTTATTGGGGTGTTCTAAACTAGTGTCCTATCTTCTCTGTTCCCAAGGTAATAGAAAAATCCCCACAGTATACTCCCAATACTCAAAGCAGCTTGCCCATTGGCTGGAAATGGGGGAGGGGAGGGATATAGGTAAAAGGTAAGTCGGTAATAGGAGGAACAGTTTTTTTTCTTTAAATAAATACTTGGATTAAAACGTTCAATTCATGACAGAAAAAAGCATACAGATAGTACATGTATCTATGCATGTATGTATGTATGTATATGCATCACACGTACAGACGTTTTGTGACGTTAGCACAACGTTTGTGGGCAGGTGGCAGCGCTGCGTCAGTCTATTGCACTGGCTCAAGAACCCGACGGCTCCCCCACACACACACACACACACAATGTGTCTGTCACAGATTCTCTGCATCCTCAGTGGTTATGTTCGAGAAGTGGCGGGCTCTCCACACGTGGAGGCCTCCATTGACGGTCTCTTTATGTCTCTAGTGTTATTCCCTTGTGTTTCTAAGGCTGATTGGTTAAGAGTGTCAGAGAAGGGGTGGGGTGGGGGCGTGTCTTTTGTGAGTTCGGCATACTTCATTGGCTCGTGTTCCTTCAATTCGCTCCTCTTGTGCTGGATATATTAACTCTATTTAGCTTAATGATAGACATATATTAAAAAGTCTGAAACAACTGGATCGAGTCTCTTGCTGGGGTCCATGTGGACGCGGTCGGGGGTATTTGGTTAGGGTTAAGGTGGGCACCGAGGCTGGCGTCAGTCCATCCTCTCCACCTTCCCCAGGACCTTGCCCTCGTACATAGGCAGCGCGCTGGCGTCGTCCCAAACCTCCTCAAACACCGCGCCGCACTCAAACTCGTCGCTGGCCTTCTTGAAGTAGTACCTGCAGGCGAGGTAAGAGAAAGAAAGACGTCAAGACAGAGGAAAAACAAATACACATACAAGAAATACAATTAAAACCAACATAACTATTCTTATAGAGGATGTTTTTGGTGTTTCCGTCTAGAGTTTTAAGGCGACATCTTTCTTTAACGCACAAACAGCCACTCAAACTCCAATCCAACATAAACAGGTGCGGCGGCGAGCGGCGAAACATAAACAATCCAGTCCTACTCGTTCAGTGCCACCTCACACACTTCAAAGAGAGAAGCCTCCACACAAACAAGAGCCGACAACTGTTCAGCGGAATAATGGAAGGTATCGGCCCCAGCAGAAACGAGGAGCTCCACGGCTCGCCATTCTGCAGATGCCTATCTGTCCTGGAAGGTCTCATTAAAGTTGAAGGGTTAATTAAAGGCTGTCTTAAGGCCCCGACCCCCCCTCCCCGCCCTCCCTTAGCTGTGGTATCTCCCTGGCCCCTCTCTGGTCTCTGCGGCTGTAATTGGGCCGCCTGTCAAATAAAGGGCCTTCCTGTCACACAGGTTGATGTCTCAGGTGCCTGAGAGTCTGACAGCACTGTCACCGCACGTGCACGCTGACACGCAGCGAGTGGACCGTGAGGACTCCAGACAGAGATGCACGCACACACACACACACACACACACACACACACTACGACACGCAGTGCACTGAGGGCAGCTTTCCGATCGCCAGCCGAGAACAGAGACAGCGGGGCCTTCCCCCGTCCGATCAACACCCCACCCCCAACCCCCTGCCCCCTTGCCGCCCCACGGGGGAGAAGGGTGTGATGGATTGGAGGCCGGCCCAGCCTGAGGCCTGCCACGACGGGAGGGGAGAGGAGGAAGGGTCAGCCACTCAAGACAGTAGTCACCTGGGGGTCACAGGGGGTCACCCGCCCGGCCCACTCCTTCATCCCGCTCCCGACGGTCCCCCTCGGCATCTCTGCGGCTCCATCCCGTCCACAGAGAGGACTCCCTAATGATTTCTCCTCTGCGCTTTAAAGCCAGCGAGCGGAGCAGCGGGGGGAGATTTAATGATAGGCTTTGTAATGGAAAAATACTTTTCGCGCTCCACGTGTGCCCGCGCCGAGGAATTTGAAAAAGAAGTCGCTTTTTTTTCTTCTACATTTTACGAGCGGCGCTAAGGCGCGCAAAACAACACATGTAAAGAACTGGAACGGGGAAACACACACACCAACAGACACACACAAGGCTGTCTTTTTGCGTTGATTAAACGAGAATTAAGCGTTTGTTGAGCTGATGTGGAGAGGCGCGTTGCACAGCTGTGAGTCTCAGATTGGGGGCCGGGATCGTTAAAGAACCGCAGGGGGGGTTGGATGCGGGACAGGGGTGTTACCAAAGTTTATGATGAAAACATTGTCAACAAGTCAATCTTGTAAATTAAGAGACTCTTTCTCAATTCAGAAACCTCACTAGAGAAAGAGGTTTGGGCTACTCTCTCTCAATGCTCGCGACACACCGAATACAACTGAGCTTGGGTCTTCTTCAGTATGATCGGAACCTAGCTCTGGAAATGAAAAACAAAACACCCAGATAAACAAAGCCTTCAAAAGCATAGCTTTGTTTCAAGGGCTCAGAAAGAAAGGGGCTGAAAGAAAGAAAGAAAGATAGAAAAAAAGAGAGAGAGAGAACGAGAGAGAGCAGAAGTCTTTCCATCGGAACATGTTTTATGTGGCAGGACTTTTTTCTCTTTCTCTCTCTCTCTCTCTCCATGCAACATCTGGCACCAATCGAGTCTGGCAGCGTGGAGCGGTACTGTTCTCCTGTTGAACCACTGCCATCTCTAAATGAACCAGCTCCACACACTCTGCGCCATTAAAAAAGCCAGCCCCTCGGCAAATGGCTCTCTTCCCCGTTTCGTTCCTTCCTACTTTCTTTCTTTCTTTCTTTCTTTCTTTCTCTCTCTCTCGCCAACGGAGCAGTGGGATGGCGGGGCGGGGGTGGCGGCGAGTCGTTTGCAGACCCTCCCTCGCATCCGACCAACAAACAGGCAGATGTGGGTCGCCACCTAGATGTCGGTGTGTAAGGCCGGTCCGAGTGTTTCCCCGTAAGCTGTGTTATACGGGCAGGGGTACGGGAGTGTTAACTTGCGTCTTTGGCATCCCGAGGTTTCACCGAATGGGGAAGTAGTTCGTTTTCATGGTAAGTCGTAAGACACTAAGTTATAACTAATTCCATTTCAGCCTTTAAATGTTTACGACACACCGTTGTTTAATTAATATCTTTAATGATGGATAATTCCTAATGCGGGGTACGTTTTGTCTGACGCAATCCTGAGGGGGATGTGAGGGGCCCTTGCCGTGGCACGGATCTTTGTGCACAAAATAAAGGGCACGGGCTTCAAAGCCACACTTCCTTAGCATGGAAATCAATACCAGATGTGACCAGAAAGCGTTCCCAGTAAGAGAATGCCCCCTCTTCCTCTGTGTGAAGTGGATCGGCCCAACCCCACTCGGCCCAACGCTCTACTCCTCCAGTCTCACGCACAACCAACTGTTCAGGACACACGCAAATACGCCTTCAGACCCCAGAGCCATCCAAACACGCATACCTATACACCATCGATTCGTTTCCTCAGGACTAAACCAAATTTGCCGTCATAGCTCCAAGTGTATGTGTGTGTGCGTAATCACCTGTAGTTGCCTTTCTTGCTGAGCTGCTCCTTAAAGTGGCCCAGGGTGAGGCTGTGGCTCTTCATCATGCTGCGGTAGGGGATCTCCTCACCACAGAAGAAGTAGGTGACCACCAGCTCGGAGCCAGCCCCGGGGACGCTGACGGGACTCACCTTCTTGGTCTCCTTCCACCTGGAGAGATAGACAGACAGGGAGCGTCAGAGCGGGGAGCCGGGTCTGTGTGTGTGTGTGTGTGTGTCCTGCTAATTCTCCGTCCCGCATCGGAACAGAAGTGGCCTGTGTCTCTGTCTCTCTCTCTCTCACACACACACACACACACACACACACACACTCCCCCACACTCTCTATGGTTCTTTTTCAGAGGGCTTTGTGGTGATGTGCCTCATCGAGGGGGCGCTAGCCCGGAGACAGCTGGCTCTCTGAAGGTCAACCAATTAAAAACTAAAAGAGAGCTCGCGGTCAGGTGGCCGTGGCCAAACATCAAACATGCACACTGACACACACACACACACACACACACACACACACACACACACACACACACACACACACACACACACACACACACACACACACACACACACACACACACACACACACACACACACACACTGAAACACACACACATAGCCCACCAACAAGTGGATGGTCTGAGGTCGAGGGGTGGGTGGCAGAGGGCAAGATAAAACCTGTTACTGAGGCCTAGTTTATACTTCTCTGTGCTCCTGTGCTCCTGTGTGTGTGTGTGTGTGTGTGTGTGTGTGTGTGTAGGAGTGTGGCTAGAGTACGCTAAACCGTGTTTAATCTTGAATGATTAAAGGAGAGCGAGGAGGAGTTCAAAGGCACAGCTCTGCTGACTCACATCATCTCTTCTTTGAGACCAGACACTGACACACAGACTGACAGCACACACACGCAGACAGACAGAGCGACAGACAGGCAGGCAGGCAGACAGACAGACAGACAAACTGAGTGAGAAAGAGCGAAAGGCACCCGTGTAGGTAAAGAACATTCAGGAGAGAGCAGATGAGGAGTGGCACGCTGGCACTAGCCACACGCTCAATGGGTAAACGCAAACAAACTACATTTTTAGACACGTAAGAGGACTACCAAAGATGGCGCCAAGAGGGGAACTAAACGCGGTGTCCATGCAGAGGAGAGGGCAGAGGTAGAGAGAGCTTAGGGGCCTGACAGGGGAGACACATGGAGGGTAACGTACTCTTCTGTCTGCGGCGCGGGGCCTCTGGAGAGTGGGGCCACAGCAGTAGGAGAGCCAGCGCCGGGGTGGCTCCTGTCTCTCTGAAGGCTGGACGTCGAATGCCTGTCAACATACACACACACACGGTTAGATACAGAAGCAATGAACAGAGGGGCATGCTGAATGACTGAACACTGTGTGTGTGTGTGTGTGTGTGTGTGTGTGTGTGTGTGTGTGTGTTGGTTGTGTTATAATGTGGCTGCGTGCTGGTGCGTCCCGACGCCCACCTCTGTTTGGGGGGCTTGGAGACCTCCTCCAAACGCCGGCAGGCCTCCTCCAGCTGCTGCAGGGTGTTGGGCGGGGGCAGGGGGGGCATGGCCGGGTCCTGGACGAAGGGGTGGGCTGGGTGGTGGTGGGGGCGGACGTGACCCCCACCCCCCGTGCCACCGCCGCCACCGCCCCAGGACGAGTGCGTCCGGCCAGGGAGGGCCTTGGTCAGGGACTCCATGAACTGCTGGGACTTCCTGGGGCCCGGGGTGCTGGGGGAAGGGAGAGGAGGGCGTGAGTCAGGGAGCACTGGAAACACTGAGGCTGCTGGTCTGAGGTCAGCCCCGGGGCTGCTGCATGGAGCTGGTGGGGGGTTTGAACTGACCTGTGGGGCTTGTGCTTGCCCTGCCTCTCGCTCTCCAGGATCCACTGCCAGACGTTCTGCGAGCGGTGGCTGGCGTCCAGCAGCAGCTGGGGGGCGGAGATGCCCTCCCCGTCGGCCTGGCTCAGGCCCTCGCCTGCCATGGCGGGCCGCTTGGACAAAGTGCAACAGCGCCTGGAGGAGGGACAGGAAGTAGCGTTAGGACCAAGGACCTTCCCTGTCTGGTTAACTCCAGAGCACTCAGTTAAAGGTTTGGTTTAACACACTTTCCCACTAGAACGTTCTAGCATTAGACCTAGGAATGTTTCTGCAGTACTTAGACAAGACTAAACATATGACAGGGACACCACAGGCCGTGCTCCCTCACCCGGGTATGAAGTGGGAGTAGTCGGTCCCCCCTGGAGGACAGAGGCAGGCGACGCGCTGGGCCGCCTCGGCCTCCACCAGCTCCTGGCTGCGGGGCCCGGCGTGGTGGTGGTGGATGTAGTGGTGGTGTATGTGCTTGGTGGACGCCCGGCACCCAGCCACCAGGGCCTTGAAGGCCCCCGGGTACGCGGGCAGGAAGGGCCCCCGGGAGGGCACCAGGGCCCCGGGCCTCTCTGGGGAGCGCGAGCGCGGGGAGTGGCGGGCCACGCCGGGAGACTGGCAGCCGGGCGTCTTGAGGACGCGGGACAGGTGCTCGTCCAGGATGGCCTGCGGGTCCTCCTCGCAGGGGCCTCCCGAGGGCAGCAGGGGCTGGGGGAGGGAGGTGCTGCTGCTGGACAGGTCGCTCTCCTCCCTCTCCTCCTCCTGGATGCACCAAATAGACATACAGACAAATAATCGATTAGAGAACTGGCCTCCATTTGCCTCTTATGGAAGGTGGCCTGTTGGACCAGGGACACTGATGCTATGAATATTATATTAATTCTATATGATTAAAAATACGATTGTCACATTGATTCGTTCTTGTAACGCTTGTTCTTGTAAAGCCACATGTATGTATACGCATTGTGTGTATGTACAGGTGCTGTATAAATAAAGTGTATTATTATTACGTTGATTATGAGGCAACGGACGGCTGAGAACACTAGTGGTATTCTAGCTGAACATGAGAGGAGGTGTGTGTGTGTGTAAGAGAGAGTGGGGAGGTGCTGACCTCCTGGATCTGCTGAAGCCGCTCCTCCAGGGAGCTCATGGTGTCGCGCTCCCTCTTCAGCCTCTCCAGCCGGGCGATGAGCTGCGCGGCGAAGGCCGAGGGCTCCACGGGGGTCATCTCTTTGGGCAGACGGTGGGTCCTCTGTGGGGCACACCACCAGAGAAGCACACGCATGAGCCGTGGTCAGACTTAGTATGAGTTATGTTCAAAAACGGTCCCAAATGAAGGGGGAAAAAGAAGCCCTTGCCCCGGAGCTAACCCTGTCTCCTCTCATTCCCCGCCTGGCTACGTCTCGTGCCCTGCGCCCTCGGCGAGGCCAGCCAGTGGGGCGGGCAGGAGAGGCGCTCTGGCGACGGGGGCAGCAGTTGGTCGTGCTCGGAGGGGAGCGCTCCCCACCCCCAACCCCCCTGCCTGCACCCTCCGCAGCCCGGACCCAGCCATCAGGCTAGGCTGCCTCTGAAGTCAGCACACTTCAAAGGGCCCCTTGTCAAACATCCAACGCACGCTAGGGGTGGGAGGGGACACACGGCTTTAAACCTCCGAATAAAAGCCCGATATAGACAGCGAGATGAAGAGGGGGGGGGGGGAAGGGACAAAATTAAAAGAGAGATGGGGGGTGGTGGCCGTGTGAGATGTGTGACTTTGTGGAGAGCAGGGAGCGAGGGAGGGAGGGAGAGAGACGGGGTGAAAAGAAGGAAATGAGGGAGAGGAGGATATAGCGGAGTCAAATACCGAGGAGATCTGAGGTGAAGTAGTAATTTATTTTTTCCCCGACTGCATGCGGGGCAGCGCTGAGGTACTGTAGTCACATTATCTCCCTTTCCTTTGGCTTTTATTCACTTGCTTCGCTTTCTCTCTCCCTCTCTGCGGCACCCCTCCCCCGCTCATTCTCCCCCTCTCTCTCTTTTATTATTATTATTTTGGCATGCTGGCTTTCTTGATTTCCACTCTCTCTCCCTCTTTTTTTTTGTTGTTCCTCTCATCTCTTTGTAGAGACGATGAAGGGAGGGAGAAGAAAGGCGCGCGGGGCTGCTGGCGGAGGCGTGCCAGGGCCCCGTGCGGTGGGCCCCCGCTGCCTGGGGCCGCTGCATCAGGGGACACAGAGCCATCTCCAAATCAGGAGGGAGACATTAAAGGAGAGCAAGTGGGGAAGGAAGAGAGAGAACAGAGGAAAGACAAGGATGGAGAGAACCAGATAGCGCGCACACACACACACACACACACACACACACACACACACACACACACACACACACACACACACACACACACACACACACACACACACACACACACACACACACACACACCGCTGTGTTTGGGGAAGGAAGAGGACACATTTTTTTGCGGGGCTCTGTTCTTTGCTTTTTAAAGAGAAGAAGGGGGGGAGGTAACCCCCTCCACTTCAGAGTCAATCTGTCCTTCCCCCCGGCCATTGGAGCAGTATCATGAAAGCCCAGGAAGGCCCACAAAGACTCACACACTAGTGATTGGCCATGACACAAGTGAGATCTATGGAGTGGGTGGTAGAGAAGGGGACAAGGGGTTAGGGGATGGGGGGAAGGGTCAGGGTGACAAAAATAAAGAAGAGGGGTGGGCCTTGGACAGGCCCTGCTGGAAGTTGTCAATGAAGTGGGGCCATATCACCCCCCCCCCCCCCCCATTCATTCCACCGTGATCAAAGCAGCAGAGGGCCAGTGGTCATCTGGCTGATTAAGCAGCGAAGCACATCTCTCACCCCTGACCTTAACTAAATCATCGTCCTCGTCCATTCGTCACTTTCATTAAACCAATCTCACAAAACATTTTCTTTTTTTTCAGAAGTGAGGAAACGAAGAAGAGGCAACAAGTTTGTATTTGACAGTTCTAAAGGAGATACAGGAATAGAAGTACGGGCAGAGCGGGGGTGGGGGGGTGTATGATGTAGAGAAGGAAGGGGGAAAAAGTGAAGTGGTATGCAAATTTTGTCTTTCATTTACCCCGACTTTTATATGAAAATGAGCGAGGGAATAGAATATAGTATTCTGTCATAACATGCACTCTGGAAAAATGATACTAAAACAGTCCCCCGGGGGAATCGGGACCCAGTTGTAACTTCTATGTCAGTATGAAGAAGTTTGGAGCTGAAGAGATGAAAGAAAGCCAGAAGGCGTCAAACACAGGAAGTAGGAAGTGGAAGTGAAGGAAGTGAAACTTACCGGAAAGTGGGGTAGTGAGACCTGGCCGTTGACCTTGACGCTGCGATGCATTTCTCTCTGGAGCTTTTTCTTGGTGCCCAGCTTGTATGGAGGAACTCCATCTCTATGGGAAAAAGTACACAAAGCCTGGTCAAAAACCGTCACATCGGCTTGATACTTGATACTAGCATGCTTACAACTACAAATTCAACTAGTACCCCTCTATACGTATCAACCGCAACTTAAATTGTTCATGTTAAGTTGTCGATATTAGCTCCCTCCAGTCCACAAACCAACAACTCATTAGCATTAGCATGGCTTGCTAACGTTCGTGGACAGGACCCCGGGGAGGCTTTTCATCATTGAAGTAGCCAAACCATCACCTCCCCAGCTACCACCCACTGGGCACATTACAGCCAAATCAAAGGCTTGAGCAGCCCTTGAAGCCCGGGCAACAAAAACACCCACAACAAAACACACCAGGACAATGGGAGAGATATGCTAAGCATCTCAGCCCAAGGTTCAAAAGGAGAGCACCACTGGTAGCTTGACATCTGTCCTTGTCAACATTTAAAATATGGTGGTGGGGGGCATTACCTCGATCTGTATCTACAGCGGCTACAGAGACGATGCAGACGATGATCGTTATGGTTACTAAGGCATTGCTAGCTTTAAGCCTTGACATGGTAATGGGAAAAACGAGGATAATGTTGCTCTAAAAACACTGGTCTCTGGACAATAGATATCTTATTAAGTGAATATTTTTTCTCTTTTCTTCGCTGCTCCAATAACGGCTGCCCTTCCAGTCCGTTGCCATTTAAGCCGGGCCAATTATCTTGGCCTTTTCGGTTGCTCAGAAGTGTCTGACCTAGCCCAAACGCTAGTTTTCTCGCCGCCTCTTTGAAATCTCACACTCATGCACACACATGCACCCACTGCCATCTTCGTTTGGCAAGCGCACCACTGTGAGCCTCTGATCTCGGCAACATCAAAAGGCTGGTTTGTAAGATAAGGTAATGTTTGAAGTTGCCGCAGCAGCATTCCCCAGCGTCCAAGTAAATCCATAAATAAGATATAAGCAAAAAGAGAAAAAAAATCAGCCCCCCTCTTCCCCAAATCCTTCTTTTTTTTCAGTCTTTATCTGGAAATGAGATTCAAATTTGCACTGTGCCTTTTAACCACTATAAAAGGACAGCCTAATCAAATTGTTCCCCCCGATGAGAGTGGAAGAAGCTGGGGGTTTTATTGCAATCAGCGAGGGGTAGAGAGAGCAGGGGAGAAAATACGGTGTCTCTAAGACCTTGGCGCACACTACTGCGAATGTCTTTCACTTGTAACATGGGGCTACGGAATAATGAATATGTGATATTATATTAAGTTAGAACTTGGAGCAGTCTCCTACATAATGGTACAGACTACAGCTTTGTCCATGCTGCTCATTTCCAACATGTTTAACATGCTAACAAAACCCAATACTTCACAAACATCTCCCTAAATACAAGCCATTAACCCGTGAGCTATAATAGACGCACTAAGCTTATAGCAGTTCAACAAACTAAACAGAATCGCAAAGAAGCCTTCCCTCCAAAAAAGCATACCAACAACCCATCCTCTTTTAAAATGAACTTTCTCCCCCTTTCACACCTGTCAATTGTGTTTTTAATCAACACATACCTCCCCTCTTCTGACAAGCCGTCATGCGATGTCCAAACCCTTTGTTGCGGTTGGGAGGAAAGCAGTCGTGGCCTCTTTCATGGGCCCTTACTTTATGGGGATCTCCTATTCAGTTGTGCAAGTCATTTTCAAAGCAGCCAGCCACCCTCTTATCCCCCTAAGCTCCCCTCGTCTAACAATAGGCTGAAAGCGATTCAGTTAAGCCCTTTATATTCTGTGCACTTTATTTTCTCACTCCCTTGCACTCCAAGCCTCGCTGATTCCTGCTATTGGCTAGGGTGCGGGAAGAGAGAGGAGTAGGGGGATGGGTGGAGGTGAGAGGTGAATTTGGGGGTGCCCCATTCTGGGCAGTGGGAGTCCCTGTTGCCCTATCCTGAGGTCCAGCAGCAGAGTAAACCCCGTGAAAGCCTCGCCGACACATGATCTCAGCACGCCAGCGAGGCCAGGGGCAGGAAACGGGCCTACCATGTGCGTAAGCCTCCTTTCATTTGGTGCCAACATTTTTCAATGAGTTTGTCTTAAGGCTCGAATGGCTATTTCCACCCCTGCAACCCCCCCTTCTCTCTCTCTCTCTCTCCCCGACTCTCCCTCTCACTTTTCTAGCTCTTCAAACGGAAAAAGCGATTAGATGATATGAAAAAACAAGTGTGTTGGGGCAGAAGGGTGGGTGGGATGGATACATTTCGACTTTGAGGAAAACGAGGCAACTCCCCCCACCCACATCAAGACGTTCTTGTTTTTTTTCTTTGCCTGCAATGCTTCAGAGTCAACATCAAAAGGTCTTTCGACATAATGACTTTCCCAGAGTTATCTCCCCCGGGTCCTTAGCAACAGCACATTAATAGAATTACCTGAAGTCAATCAGAGGAGATAATTAAAACACATTACAACAGCCCATTCTTTTGCAATAATTCAAGTCTTGGCCTGAGACAAGTTCTGTTTTCTAGCCTTATTAAAAATCCCTCTTCATCTTTTTCCCTTCACTTAGAATGTGTCAACAGAACTGCGAGTTTGAAAACTACAAAACTTGTGGAACCGGGAGATGTTTGGCTTGGGTCAACTTGGTGGAAACAGACTCTTTTGAAGTCCACACTATCCCCACAGCATGCAGTCAAAAATGGAAACCATCTTGTTTTTTTCTTCTTCATATGCTAAGCCCGTGGGAACACTTACACACTACTGTCTGTCATGGACATGGAGTCGTCTGTCATGGCGTCGCTGGAGATCTCGCTGTCGTTGGCACTAGTGGCAGGAGCAAAGACGTAGCCCGAGTTGACAAAGTAGGGACTGGCTGGGTCCCCGTTTCTGTGTGACCTGCCAAATAAAAAATAATACTTCAGAAAAAGCCTTTTTTATTTTTTACATTAACATTTTCGTAACACACACTGTGCTTTCGGATAACTTTCCTGGCTGACAACATTGAGAAATGCGTTTACTTGTATTCAGCACTTGTAGTGAACTAAAGTTAGATTTGGACATTTTGGTTTGAAGTTTTTAGTCGGTTCTCCACAGATTTGAGCAATTAGAGTCACTTTCGCAAGACTTTGGGGCCTCAGGAATGTGACAACAAAGCTATCACAGGGGCTGTGGGCTCTCCTTTTTCTTCCCTTTCTCTCTTTCTCTTCCTCTCTTTCATGTCCCTTCCCCCTTCACATGATGTGTGTGTGTGTGTGTGTGTGTGTGTGTGTGTGTGTGTGTTTGTATGTGGATAAAAGAGGAGGAGGAGGAGGAGGGGGAGGTTGGGGTGAGTGAAGTGAGCAGCCCAGCTGTATGTGAATGGACAACAGAACTTCCCCTCTCTCCCTCTTTCACTATCTCTCCACCCTTTTGTTTGGGCAAGGCCCCTACTCCCGCACTTTTTCACCCTCTGAAGCTCCACTCTCTCGCTCTTTTCATACAGTGTTTTTCCCTCCTTCTCTCTCATGTCTTCTCTCCCTCAGTCTGGGGCCCCTCCTTGCAGCCCCCCCCCCCCACCATATCCTTTCCAAAGTCTCCCTCTCTCTCTTTCTACTCTCTCCTGCTGTGTTGCATTCCAGTTCCACTGGTAAAGGGGGTAGACAAGGAGGAAGGAGAGAAGAAGGGGGTGGGTTGAGCATTGGAGACAGAGGGAGAGGGAGAGAAAATAGGGAAGGAGGGCCTCTTTCTTTATGAGAGGGCCTACTGCTGGGAGTGCTGTGAGGAGAACCCCAGCATGACTAAAGCCGTAGGCCCCGAGCTCAAACCTGACCTTTGGAAGGTCCGCACAAACACTCAGGTATTTAGCACAGCTGGGCACTCCACTCCCCCACACTCTCCTCCCTCACTCTGCTTTCTTTCATGATCTCCTTCCCCTTCCTGTATTCTGCTTCTCATCCTCTCCTTTTTTTTGTCTTGCGCTCTCCCTCTCTCCTTCTCTGTAGCGTTCTTAGTCTGTATCAGATACATTTTCAACGGGGTGAGATAAAAGCTAACAAGCCAAACGGGGCTTCAAACGATCGTTGAATCTAAACTAGGCTTTGGACGTGATGTTTTTTTTATCATTGTAGAAAATAGGGGTGAAGATTTTTTTGGGGGGGGAAGGAAAAGGAATTGAAGCTGTGGAAAAATTGGTTCCACATGTTCCTGATGGAAATTGGTCGACCCAGTGATGGCAAGGGGCAGGGGCTGAAAGCGCTACGGAGAAAACTGGAGAAGGAAGGACAGGGCTCAGTCTTGTCTTTGACCGAAACACTAAACTGGTAGAAAACGTATCAGGAAGCTGAGGAGATGCCCTCATGTCAACACTCCCAGAGTGCATTTCAGCTCCTAACTCAACACGGCCACATTAAAACGTCCTCTTGGGAGCCCACACTGCCTCCCGAACAAGTAATTTGTTATCGTACTATCGCAAACCATTTTCACTGTGCCAGGCATTCTATAGAAGCAGTAGTAATAAACAATATATAGTTAATCATTTTACTATCTTTATCCCAAGACTAGTTCTTTAAATTAAATAGAATAATTTT
Organism: Galaxias olidus; assembly: GCA_026901105.3. Classification (NCBI taxonomy): domain Eukaryota; kingdom Metazoa; phylum Chordata; class Actinopteri; order Galaxiiformes; family Galaxiidae; genus Galaxias; species Galaxias olidus. Next base: position 60,623 of record JAPMUY010010236.1, read on the forward strand.
TACTGGACTTATTTTATTCTACAAAAGCACTCTTAGTCGTTTGACAGGAAGGCATACTTCCTAGAAAATTGTCCTACTTAAATTTGGCCTTTTCCTTTTAAGGACACCCAAAAGAACAAAGCCGTCTCCCAATGATAATTGTGTCCAGATGTGTACTGCTTCTTTTTTTGCATGGACAATATTCAGAACTTCTCTCTTTGATGAACTCTCATGTGTAATAAACAACATTGAAGACATTCCTGATTTAAAAAGTTTGCAGCTGTCGGACAATACGTGGGTCGGGATCCTAAGAAATGCTTTCCAGAGACAAATCCCCTTTCATCTCGGACCAAGCGAAGAATATCTTCCCTTGGCACAGAACTCTGAGCGTATCTGCCAGCATCTATCTGCATTTTCTCCGTAATTCACAACGAGAGAGAAGAAAAGGCAACTATTGCATAACTTCACAATGATAAATCACAGTTAGAGGTTAGGATACAGAGAGGAGTCACAGGCTTGGTGCCTGAACGCATGCCTAAACCACGGGAACAGTTTCAAAGCACAGGAAACTTGAGCCTGCCAGCAGAGGGGTGCCTGCGAGACACCATTTACTTAAAAGGAAGGACCAGATCCATTGATGTTTTGCTCCCCTTCCTCCCTCTTCCCCCTTGACTAACTGCAAGGCACAGGGCACAAACACACACTGAAATATTCCTCTAAAAGCCTTTGATCAGGTTCCCTTATCTCTCACAGGCATTCGCAAAATAACTATAAATTCCAATAGATTGATTTAGCCTATAGCCTGCCATATGGTTAACTAGTTTAAATATGATAGTGGGGTTTGGCGATAAACCGAATGCCCCAGATCATAAACTTCACCATGCACAGCAATGGAACAAACATGCCATGTTGAATGCCATAATAATTTACACAACATGAAAAGGCTAGGCCAAATGTACATATTTCAGTGAGAAATGCTACTCTTACCTGTATCCATTGTCAAGCACCTCTGCAGCTGTCCGAATGGTGGCAGTGGCCCTGAGCGTTTTGGCAGATAGTCCAACCACTGATGCTAATGTTTTTGCCTTCAAGTCATTACAGCTCCATTCCTCCTCCTCCATGAGTGGTGGAAGATATCCGCACATCAACTTGAGGCTCCCGAGACCACTGTGGTTTCCATAAGCTGCGTTCTCGCACCCAGAGCGCACGTATTCGAGGTATATGTCAGAAGTTAAAAACATCTGGTATGCATTCTCTTCCATGGTTGACTGAATCTCGGTTTGCGCCTGGTCAAACATAGCAGAGTCTATTTGTTGTTTCTTAATACTATCCTTTAGGAAGGTCTTAGTGGCAGGTTTTAACTGCTTGGCAACAATGCTGTTGTTCTCAATGTACCGCTTGAAAATAACTTTGGCAACTCGTAGCGTTTTGGTATCCTTCAAGTCCATTTGCCTAAAACCATTACAGGCAAACCAAAAGTCCAAAGTGTCCACACATTTTTCCCGTTCCAGAAAAGTCCTGAAAAGGTGAGCACCATCTTGATCACCCAGAAGAAAATGCAAAGACTTGGTCCACCGAGCGAGAGGCGAATCCGGAGATGCGCTCCCTTCAGGTTCCCCTAGTCCATCATCGTTCCTTTTCGGTGTGGAGCCGATAGGAGCGGTGGGGAGAGCTTTAGCCTTATTCTGGGCTCTCATTTTGGCAGATTTGCTGGGGTTGTGACATGACGCTTCTCCCTCCTCCCCCGGTACCGGAGGACGAGGAGCATCTTCTCGGAAGCTACTGCTGATGTGCTCCGTAAGCGCCCTGCTCATGGCTCCAGCTCCGATTGCCGTGTGAGAGTGCCGTTGTGCCTGCTCTGAGCTCGAATCTAATCCTTCTCACTCTCTAAAAGCAGCGGGGGAGCTTCTCAGCTTCTCTTCACTCTGAAACAGAAAGTATTGATTTAATCAAAGCCAGATCCTGCTAACTTCAAAGCGAGACATGAAGTAAACAGTGCTTTCAAACCCATTGCCGGTTCACAGAAAAAGAGAATATGAAAGGCTTTTCCATTCCAGTTATCTATTTATAATCTAAATGAGATCAACTGCCGTCTGCATTCACAATACGCATTGATCTGTCACATCAAACCTTATGACAAGAATAATAATTTCATGGCCACATTCCTTGCAAAAAATATATTTGACATAACTTAAACATGTGTATGCTGTTCACAGGTCAACTTTCATTTCAAATTAATTTCCTACACATTTTCGAAACTTGGTTTACAACTGCATTATGACTACAATTCGTTCATCATAGGTTAACCGCTCGTCCTCGCACAAGCGGTGAGCTAAATCACAAAAGAGTGAAATTGCCTCAATGGATGTGCCAGCGTGAACTAACGCCCTAACGTAAACTACACAGATTTAAAAAAAGACCCTTGGGAAAAGCGAGAACCCGAAGAGTTAATTTTAGCGATCAATAGTAATCTTGCCATACTACTGTTGTAGAAATTCTTATGTAGAGTAAGATTCCACAGTCACGCTAGTCACAAAGTAAAGCAAGGAAGGGTGTCTGGGAGACCAATACAACTTGAAAATTTGATCCAAAAGCATATATTTACAATTAAACAATCTAATGTATATGTTCGTGAAACCAATGTTGCGCTAATTAGCCAAATGTTGTAAAATCAAGATATAAAAGTTGAACAAAACAACAAAACACATAAAGAAAAATCATAAAATCGACTGTTGCATTCACTTGAACACCGCTTCCTAAGTGTGGTTGTTACGTTTGTGCACAAATGTAACTACACTAATCAGCTATCGCGAAATAAAAGCATATTGGCTCAAGTTAGCCGCGTAGTGTAAAATGATCCAAACTGCATAACGTACCATTTTAAAACAAATCCAAGACGAAAGCAAAAAACGGTGTGAAGAATGGTCATGAAATATATCCAAATTCGAAAGCAATGATATTCCGACAAAATGATGAGACATCGGGCAGTTGACAACATAGGCTGCAACACCACATGTGTCCTTGTTGCAAAATGAATAGTGTGAGCCAGTGTACCCCGTCCCATTCAACAACTGGCCCCAAAGTAGGCAGGCAATGTTCCTGTAGATCAGAGGGGGTGTCAAAAAATTCAAGTAGGAGGGGGCGGAGGGCCTTGCCAAAGAATAGGCTACATCCCACTTTTTTTCCAGGCTAAGAACTCGATCAGAACAAGAACAGTTTATGACATTATCTGCTAAAATCGAATACATAGACACCAACGATAACATCCTTATTTATTTCAACGTATTTTCTAAAATAACCGATACATTGTGTTAACAAAACAAGAGCAACACTTAAATACAACCAAAAGGGGGGGCCTGTGGTGCTACATTCTTTTAACTTACCATCGATGCAAACAAGCAGGCTATACACAACAAACAAGGCTATACACAGTTTTATGATCATAAACGTAGGCGAAAGTATTCCAGCAATGTTTTAGATCGCCGGTGTTGGTTTCAGCACTGATGTTTATCACATACAAAAGGGAGAATTTCATTGTAGTACAGAAAAAGAGAAACGCTTCCCCATCCCCAGGTACTATTTCAAGTAGTCATTGCAGGCGGCAGACCTCCTCCAGGCTATTTCAAAACGAACTGGGCTGAGGGTTTAACTGCGGACTTCAAAGTAAAGAACGGCTGGCCTGGTCCCGGAAGATACATACAAAATATCTACTCATCTTTACGAAAAGAAAATGGTTTGAGCAGCTACGACGCGTTGTGTTCCTTGACCACTTTGCTAAGCAAAAGAGAAAAACCTTGCAATGCACACATGAACAATAGTCGGCAGTAATTATAGGGATGTATTCCTTTTTTGTTGTTGTTGCAAAAACAAGTTTTTAATGTATTGTTAGGACCTTATCAAAGACTGGCAATCTCGAGCCAACTCCCCGAGGCTTTGGAACGTCAGAAGTAAGTGATCTACCGCCCCAATAGCATTATCCCTGCAATTCTTTTCTTGCTACATAAAGTTTAAAGAGAAATGCCACATATGTTGCACTCTTCTATTTTAACATCCCAAGCTTCTAAAGGTTGTTATGACATTCTACTCATACTAAATCAACTTGCTAATTTGATACAGTAAGTTACAAAAATAAAGGCCTACATCACAGTCAATAATTCAAGAGGGATATTACAAGGACTTCCATATATCAGGTTGAACTCTTAAGTAAAACATAGGTTGTGTACTGACTAAAAGAGGGATTATTGTGTTAAATAATAAGTAACACATCAGCAATATTATATAAGCACTCCCAAATCTTGCAAAATGGCATAATTTATTTAACTGAAATTAGACAGTGAAGAAGTTTAGTGTTCAAAAAAAAGATTCTCTTGGCATTTAATTCACATGACTTGCCTAATGTCATTGTGGCTGAATCTTATAGAGAGGGTTAGACAGTGATCCAATCCCATGGTACTTCAAAGGCTATATTGTCCCTTTGATGTTGGAAATCAACTTTAACCGAGAAATATAATTATATAACAGAATTCAAACTCACAAAACTTTGAAATAGTTTAGGAAAAGAGACCTGCTATACAACCCCTTAACGTCACTAGAGCAGAGCGTGTTAGTTTATGTATGTGTAAACGATTAGGCGTGCTGAATTGTGGGTTATTTGTTTAGACAAGTGACATGCCGTCTGTGCCAGCATATTCAGTGTTTCTTTATCAGGCATACACATTTCAACCTTTTGTGACAAAAGGCCTCTAATGTTTTCTGGGTATAGTATATGAGGCCTGTTGATTACAATAACAATCACTCCCTATATCAATTTATGTTGTTATGAGTCCATCTAAAAAAATAGGGAAATTTGTTGCACCTAGTCTATTTCACAATTGCTATGTACTAACTACCTTACAATTTGTATTTCACCATAAGTTCACTAGTATACCACGTTATCACACATTCCCAGAATAACAGGCCCATATAGTGTGGTCTATAGTGTGGTCTGTGAGAACGTTTGGAGGTCATCTACAGCCACTGTTTATGTGGCAGAGCTCTGTAAAACAAACATGGCTGCCGCAAATCCAAACAATCCTGGCACAAAACGCACAATGGCTTCCAACGCTTCAGAATGGGAAGTACCCATTGTCTCTGTGATGAAACACAAAATTGGGTCATTGGTAAAAACTGAAGTGAAGTCAGTGCCATATAACTGTTGGTCTAAATTTCCTAAATGAAATATGTAACTATATTGTAATCAGACCATGGCCTCTCTAAAGACAGTTTTAAACGCACAGTTGCGATAAAGACTTATTTAACTAACTTTTAAAGTGGATGATTTCTTTTCGGTGAGATTTTTTGGCACGCAGGATAAGATGTTAACTTCAGTCAAATTAAATTTAACTGCACATATCTCTTCCACTAAACCAAAAGTCAAACTGTCCAGAGACTGCTTATCCATTTTTATGCTTACATTACAAAAGTTGTCTGTACTTTCTTCGTTGAAGTTTAATTTGTGAAATCTCTTTAGATAAGGGAGTTTTACTATTTACTAGTTAGTCATAAAACATTTAAAAAACTAGTAAATTATGACAAGGATACATCATTAGAACTCTTAGTCCACTGAAAAGAGATTGTTAATAAAAAAAGCGTATTTATTCTGGGGAAAAAAACTGGTTTTGATGTATATGAACTAAACATTGGTAAACAATTATTGTTAAATATTTATTCAAGGATATATCTAAAATATATTGCTTTCAACACTGGATCCATACTGACCCTTCAATTTAGCACCTGCAAGGAATAAGAATGCTATAAAGTAGACCCAGAGTGGTTCTTTTTGATGTTGACCCTACCCTGGCCCCTCTGTGGGGGTCCTAACCATTTCACAGGGAGATCCAAAAGCTTTAAAGGCACAATACAGGATGAGGGTGCCACCGCCTTGCTATTAGGTTCCAATAAAAGGAGGTGACCTGTGGTCTAATTAAGGGCTCGCGCTAGCGAACGTATTGAAGGCATCTGCTATATCACTTCTGACTGGGAATAAGGGTCTTCTTTAATTAGGACTTGCATGAAGCACCATGGGGAACGTGCCCATGTTTAACTGACATACAAGTAGATGTTAGGACTTTAGAGAGGTGACAAGGACATGAGCATCAACAGACAAACAGTGCTCATGGCTTTATGAGGAACAGTTCCTGCATCCTCGATACCATTAGTTTGTCACACGGTGCACGCAAGGTGGAGCCTTAAAGCATATTTGGTGAGACTCCAGAGGTCGACTTTTCTTCTTCTGCCTCTCTACAGTACACATTTAAAACAAAGACAAACTTTAGCACAACCCAGTTTCACCACCATACTTCTGTCTTTTAAACAACAACACACACACATTTACATAAATAGCACAGGGAAATGAAAGAGAGGGTGGATAATTGCAAATAACCCAATATTGGGAGTTCAAAGGCTGTGGTGGGTTTGAGTGATAATTTGGGCTGAAGCATCCCCATAAACACTAATAAAATTAAGTGCATCGGAGGCAAGGGGCGTGGCTAGGCTTGTCTTTGAACAGACCCTGTGATCAGTTCCCCCTCTCAATTAGCGTATTGTCCACTTCTCCTTTCAGCTGTGTGTGTGTGTGTGTGGGGGAGGGGGGTGTGGGGGGGGGGGGGGTCCACTTTCCCCCATAGCTTCCCTTTGAAGTGATTATCCCTTTATCTCAAGCCTGAGCGAAGAATATCTGGGGGACAATGGAAAATTAAAGCCCATATGGAGAGCAGCGTGAATGTCTGTTGATATAGGCTCACAAGAGTGAACCAGAGTAAAAGAGACGGATTTAGAAACTAGAAAGAAGACGCAATCAACAGTCTTTTAGCACTCTTAGTTTTTTGTCATTTTTGGAGGGGTTGTTTTGTTTGTGGAGGGCGTGTGTCAATGCCAATCAAAAAATAAGTAAGTTTAATCTCGTGTCTGAGTTTAAGTGTGTGTGTGTGTGTGCATGAGGGGGTGGGGGGGTTCTGTCAAGAAAGATGAAGAAAGTAATGAAAGGAGGAGATAGAGGGATGAGGATAAAGAGTAAGAATAAGGAGTGCAATTGTCAGCAAAATATGATGGTGGTCAGGCAGCTTGGCAAAGACACAATTAAAGTGTGGAGTTAAGGCAGTCTTTGAAGTCGGACATGGTGTATAACACTCTTAAAGTTAGAGAAGACCCCCATTCATCCACTTATTATTGCTTGTTAAGACAATCCACTTTGGAGAGCACATTTATTAGAACAAAGTTTAATTCAAATTTTTTTTTAAATCCTAATGATTCTGGTGTGGGACAATAACAAATTTTTCCAGAAAAAACTCTTAATAGTTGCATTCAAAACGTGGAAGTTTCAGAAGGAGCGGGCGAAGTAAATAAGAGCATTGATGAATCGTTTCATTCTCTTCTACTCTCCCTCTATTTTCTTTTTCGTCTTAATCCTGTTTTGCGGTGGCTTAAAAGTAAAATAATGAAGAGCTACAATGTTTGATGTTCAGCCAATCTGCTTGGCCGAAGAAACCTTTGTGGTTGAGTTTTAAAAAGGAGCCCCCTTCCCACCCCTTTCCCTGAGCAACGTGGTATCCATTTCATCCCTTAATGCCCTCTCCTAGTCTGGAGAGGGGGATGAATTGGAACTGGAAATGGGTCTACATTTGCCCTAATAGATGCCCCTGGAAAAATCACAGATTATTGGCCCACTGTTCATTTACTTTGAATAAAGCATAACATAAACCTATGATCTGGCCAAGCGCTCTGTGAGCAGGCCAGATTGCAGTCTGGAAAAGGTCACAGGCATTTCTAAGTTTTTTATCTCCATCTCTGTTAGCCCTCTCTGTTCCTTTTTTGACTCTCTCTTTCCCCTCCCTTGAATGCAGTTTCACCTGTAAACTGAGGTTTGAAGCCGTTTAGAAAACAATGCGCGCTTACAGTCAGTATAAATCAACGGAAGCAATCACATTTTATAAACTTCCATTTTCTTTTTGGCGGTAGGATGTTACGTTTCTGAAACCCAAATCTCAAAACCATTTAATGTTTAACTTCCTTCCTCACAATTATAATGCTTCCTTACAAATGAGTGCCTCAATATAAAACGACATATAATGAGTGATGTTTAGTAAGCCCTATCAAGAACACGGTTGTGTGTCAAGAGCTGAAATCCTGAACTCTGAAATTTAAGATCAATGCACAGCAATCAGTCAAATTAGCCAGAAATTTGCAGCCTGATTTGAGACAACAGTTGAGGGATCCATAAGCACCGCTTAAGAGGTCAGCCCTTTGTTCAATTGACAAAGTGTCATGTCTCATCGTCTTTTGTGCTGCTAAAGGTACGCCTGATGAAAAAGTCTATGTGGCACTCAGGCTAATTCATTGGCCTACTAGATCCAGTGATCAACTGTTAGACGGCACTGCTCGTCTCCAGGACCAGAATCGGCACAAATTCAGAAGCAACACAGAAAATGGCAATAAAAGTATTAATTAAAACATAAGAAACAGAAAATATAAAGGAAATGTAAAGGAAACAACATTAACTGCTGCAAATAGAAGAGTAAGCATGATGACATCCTACAGACAGGATATAAAAGCACAGTTGGCATGTGACCATCTGGTGTTTTAAACATTTACAGAGAAAACGGCTTTGTTAAACCATGATGTTTTGACACTGCTACAAGTTACACAACAAGGTACAGTTTGACATGGAACCACCTGGCACGATATGGTTCAGTTACAAACATCCCTGATAGACTGCTTTACTCTGACCTCGACCAAGGCCCTGATTAATACCCATCCTGGTAGTTGTGGGTGCATTGAGATAAATAATAACAATAAAGATAATGGACGCCCCTCAAGTCTCTTTTAGTGAGTGGATGCTGGTTGGTGTTAGCATCTGGCCAAGTTTCCAATAGAAAGAGGGAGAGGGGTCCAAATATTGCTCACAGATAAGCCAATGAGGAACATCAACAAAGGGGGACTGCTGCTATGCACCTCTCGGAACTTTGGCCCTGACCACAGGAGATAAGGAAAACATTCCCACGGTTGGTGAGAAAGCGAGGGAGGAAAAAGAAGAGATAGAAAGCAGCAAACTGGTCAAACCAGTCACATTCAGTTTCATGCCAGTAAAAATAAAAATGCAAATTGTTGATTGTTGAAACAACAAATCCATAAGACCTATGGAGTCATTGCTTACATATAGTAGTGGCATGCACATCCATAGGAGCGCACAATAGGCGAACAACTTTGGCGAGCTAAAGGTCAGCAGAGTTCACCAAATTCCTGCAACGAGGGATCTTTTCTAACCGGTAGCCTCTTTGAACCTTGCAGACCTTCCAAAGCAAAAACTAATCATCGCTTCTACCCAACCTTGGTGAAATGTGTCAACAAAAGAGTGGGAGAAGA
>JAPMUY010010236.1:72500-93848 GCA_026901105.3 Galaxias olidus
CATGAATTATATCATATTAATATTTTCTCATAAATCCTTCCAGAGAATGTAATGAGAAATAGCAATGCATGAGCAAGCACTTACCCTCTACCACAACAGTTTTGGGGATTTCATAAATTAAGTAAATAATGTATATTAAGTGTGTAAACTTTATATCTTATGAATAATGCAGAAAATGTGTAATGGATCGAAAGTAAAAAAAAAATAAAAATAAATATTACAACTCAAATAAGAGATTTTCATTCATAACAGACATGTTTCTTAAAAAGCAACTGTAATAACATATGTTAATGTGTGACATGTTTAAGGCTTATCATAAGCACTGGAAAAGTATACCCAAGGCATGAGCAGGAATGTGCAAGCCATTGCAACCACAGTTCGAAAACTAAGAGGCAAAAGTTCAAATCCAGGCGCCCTGTCTCAAAGACATTCCACAGGCATAGCTTATCATATTTCCTTTCAAAGCCTCTATCAAGCCCCAAGGTCCAAAATGTCACCCTACTTGCTTTTCTCCCCTGATATAAATCTCCTGGACTTTTTTCCAAGTAGAGGATATCACCTGTTCTATGTGTGCAAATGTTGAACCCAAATCTTTCAGAAAATTAAGTTTGGAAGGGTTTTTAAAACCTGCAGGTAAGTAAGCTTCCACAATGCATTTCACTCACTTAAAACCCCTGCTTCCAGTTACAATGGCTTAGCCCAATTATTGTAACTATCCTCTTGTGGAACTTTACTTATGCCCCTTGTGTTTTGGCTAGATTCACATAAAACACTTTACATAGGGCTTTGAGTAGGGACCTTGTATCTGCCGTTATCTTCCTATGCTGCAGATTAAGGTAAAGACGTGTTTCTTTGGGAGTCCGTGCACGCCCACGTGCATCTGTGTGCAAACACACCAATTGGAGATTCTGAGATTATGCAGCACCCCAGTCACTCTCAGGTGTGTCGTTCCGAGCTATGACATCAACTGTAGGACTTTGTTCACTTCATAGGTGAAGCAAGTACACTCACAGCAGCAAAAGAGGAGTTTACAAAACCACAGTCAGATCAAAGAGAGAGGTGTGTACAAAAGAGGCAAGTTATTAGGTTGGGAGGAACTGGAATGGTGTCTTTTCCCTTTGCACAAAACCTGATTCTTAAAGGTTGAAGGAACACCAAAATCATGTCTGTACAATTTGTGACCAGCACTACAGTAAGGGAGCATGGTGAATACTCTATTTTGAAATGGCCGGAAACACGTTCTTCAAGGAGCTCATGAAATACATTTCCTTTTTTTAGTCCCTCAGGAGTCTGAAGGATACGTTGGAAAGAAGGAAAAAGAAAAATGCTAAAGCCTGCGGTCGTGTGGGTGAAATTCAGATACCATGTAATGTTCAAACCTTGAAATATACATGCCAAACAGTGGTAGAGCCCTTTTCTGTTCACAATTTACAATGCATAAACACGCTGGTTTTCTAGGGCTCAGGGTGATTATTTACACAGAGGTCCAGTTTCAGTTATTTTAGGTTGTGCGATACAGCCCCAGAAAGAATTCTTGAATGTATTAAACCACAGGCTCCAAAGCTTTGGCTAACACAAAACACAGTGTTGAAATATCTAACATTGATTGCGCAAACATCAAGTCTACCTCAAACATCATTCCCTTTCTCAATTAAAAAGGACAGTAAGGTAGGCCCTTACAATGTACTCCGGAACAATGTAGTTTGGAATTTATGAATACTACCTTTGAGTGTCTATGCTACCTTGTCACCAGACACAACATCTGGGGTGTGTGTGTGCTCACACCTTTAATGTGGGCACTCCCAATAGTTTAAAAGTTCAACATTGTGCCTTGATTCACATGTGCCTTGAATGCATGATCATGTGGTTTGAAGCCAACATAGACTACAATGACTGTAATATACAGTGCATTCAGAAGGTTTTCAGATAGGAAAAAAGTGAAGGTTTTCAGACCCCTACATTTTTCCAAATTTTGTTACGTTACAGTCTTTTTCTAAAATTAATATAATAATATTTTCTTCATCAATCTACACACAATACCCCATAATGAAAAAGTAAAAACAGGTTTGTGAAATTTTTCCACACACACAAAATGCTCAGGTGCATGATGTTTCCATTGATCATATTTGAGATGTTTCTACAACTTAATTGAAGTCTACTTGTGGTAAGTTAAATTGATTGGACAGATTTGGAAAGGCACGCACGTGTCTATAGAAGGTCCCACACTTGACAGTGCATGCCAGAGCAAAAACCAAGCCATGAAGTCGAATGATTTGTCCGGAGACCTCCTAGGCAGGATCGTGTCAAGGCACAGATATGGGGAAGGGTAACAGAAAGCTGTCTGCAGCATTTAAGGTCCTGAAGAACACAGTGGCCTCCGTCATTTTTGAATGAAAGAAGTTCAGAACCATCAGGACTCTTCCTAGAGCTAGCCGCCCAGCCAAACTGAGCAATTGGAATAAGAGCTCCAGGACCATGATGAACAAGATCCACTGGTCTGACACAGCCCAGATTTAACTCTTTGGCCTAAATGCCAGGTGTCCAGGCCGCACTCATCACCTGGCCAAAACAATCCCTACGGTGTAACATGATGGTGGCATCATGTGTGGATGGTTTTCAGCTGCAGGGACTATAAGGTGGACTAGTCAGGATCGAGGGAAAGATGAACAGAGCAAAGTACACAGAGATCCTAGATGAAAACCTGCTCCGCTATGGACCTTAGACTGGGGCAAAGTTTCACCTTTACAATAGGACAACAACCCTAAGCACACAGCCAAGACAACGCAGAGGTGGGGGTGGGGGGGCTTCGGGACAAGTCTGTGAATGTCCTTGAGTGGCCCAGCCAGAGCCTGGACTTGGAACCTGATCGAACATCTCTTGGGAGACCTGAAAATAAAGGCATCGATGCTCCCCGTACAGCCTGACAGGGCTTCAGAGGATCTGCGGAGAATAATGGGAGAAATTCCCCAAATGTCCCCCAGGTGAGCCAAGCTTGTAGCGTAATACCCAAGAAGGCTTGAGGCTGTACTCACTGCATAAGGAGTCTCAACAAAGTACAGAGTAAAGGCTCTGAATACTTATGTAAATGTTATATTTCAGTTTTTTGTTACACTAAACTTACACAAATTGTTACAAACCTGTTTTCGCTTTGTCATTATGGGGTAGTGTATGTAGATTGATGAGAAGAAAAATAAATTGTATAAATTGTAGAATAAGGCTGTAAAGTTACAAAATGTGAAAAAAGTAAAAGGGTCTGAATACTTTCTGAATGCACTGTATATGAATTCCATACCCTTAGTGAATTTAGATTGGTGAAATACATGTCTTTTTATAAATCAATTATGATAAGTACACTTAAGTTCCCGACCTCCAGATAGGGGCCTTTTAGGTCAGTGAATTAATGACAACATTCCACTGTGTCTGACACTTCATCTTCATACCTAGGCGAAAGTATAGTTCCAATAACACAAGAAATAATGAACCAATTCCTCATTGTTCAAAAGTTGAGGGGGAAAAACCTAAGCAGAGCAACATTTCCACAAGGGCCTCACTGATGTATCATAAAAGACTCTGACTTTTCCGTTTGCATTTGATATAGTGTCTTTTCAGCAGCCACAGGAGAAAGATAGTTATGGGAAAACAGCAAAGGGAAGACAGGACGAGCTCCTGGGCCTTAGAAGTCTAGTCAAAAGCCTTCCTCTCGTCTTTGTCCCGGCAATATTCATCTTGCCAGCTGAACAGTGAAGACGGCAAAACTTCATCCTTGAAAGGAACTTTTCAACTTCCAAAAGAACTTGCAACAAGATTGGCCTCTGAAAAACAGTAGATATTGATGGGACGTCCAGACTGGCAGGCTTACTACAGAATCAGATAGAACATTTGGATCACGGGTGAAACAACATTTGCTTTGTCCTCCAATGGATGGAGTGCCAGAAACTTTTAAAGGGTATGACTTTCATATGTTGTGTGTAAACATCCTTGAAATCCACTGACAGGATTTTCCCAGATATGTGCTATGCAACCACATAGATTAAAGGTTTCATATGGCCTTTTTCCGTTGTGGTTGTGTGTTGTGAGAGATAGAGACTATGTGTATGAGTTTGTGATAGAAAGAGTTCTTTCACATTTACAACAAACAATGACGGTAGTTTGTTGAGCTGTACTCATTCATTCTGTATTACTATCCAAGTCTAACTTTGATCAAAATATGATCAAATCCCCTCCTTTTTGCCAAATGTGCAGCGCTCAAATTTCTCACTTCGTTTTCAAACATGCCACTTAATTTTGACTCATCAAATGACTCTTCTACTCATCTCAAAAGAGAACGTTGACTTCCTCGTTGTACCTCAAGACTTTGACGGAAATGAATGCTAAACTATTTGAAACCTCCTAGTCTCTCCCTCGATAGCAAAATGAATAAATGATTTCAACTCAGCTTTAATCCATGTGCTCAGCGATAACAAACACTTTCCAAGACACTTTGAGGACACCTAACGATCACACGCAGCCGGAGGTGCCGCACGGTTTCATTGATGGACAGGCTGATCAAAAAGCTAGACCCTTAAATGCTTTCTAACCACTTTAGAACAATTTTACTTTTTCCCTTTTTAAGCAAAAAAAAAGAGACAGATCATTTTATCTCTCTCCCCCTTGCTTAAGTTGTTGTTTTTCTGTTACTGATAAAAGCCATTTCAACGACTTCGAAAGTGCCTCTTACCCTGGAAAAAAGTGGTTAGTCATCTATATATATCTTTTGAGAGTGTTCCTCGATTTAACTTGACTTGGCATAGTGTATATATCACGTGTTGATGTGCCTGACAGCCGGCGGTTGAAAGACACCGGTCCCCAAAGCGCTCAAGATTCAAATCAAGTTTTGCCGTGGCGACAAGAGCTTGATGTATGCTAATAATTCGGTGGCAAAGAATGTACTCCCTTGCAGAAAAAAAGCAGAGAGAGTGACAAAACGGAGTCACACACGACTCACTGGGATATCAAAAAGTCACAAAGTTTGCATCTTCACAAAGAGCCCAATTCACATGTGGTAAATGCAGCAAAGGAACTAGGTTGAGTTCAAAAGCGTTGCATTTGATGTAAAGGAAGAGAAATCGGGGCGGTTCTCCTTATTTTATGACGGTAAGCATAATTGTTTCCTGACAAGTTAGAAGACACGTTTTTTCTCCTTTTTAAATGTATGTGTGATACCTATGGCAAATCCCTGACAAATACAAAAAAAAAGTCCTTATTTTCTCAAAGGTCAGTCCTCCATCAAGAGTCTCTGTAGTAAATGTACAGTACATACCGAATGACTCGCAACTGTCCAGGTTGTAAAGGAATGTTTCCCTTTGTGTAACTAAGACTATGTGACACGTAAAATGTCAGATCTATGTAATTTATTACTTATAGAAAATGTATAGAAGCACAAAGTTAGGACGTGTCCCACAGCCCTGTTCAGACAGTCTTATATATCAAGACTTGTCAAGTCTTAAACTCAGCTTTTGGTAATACAAATTTAGAGTGGCAGCCGAGGAGCTCCAAACCTGACCTTTTCCCGTGCTTTGCCCTTAGAGCAGCCCTGTGTCCTGTCCTGGCCATGTAAAGAAGACTGCTGCTCTATACAGTACCTCAAGGCTGCTCCCCTGGCAGTGTGGCGTTGCGATGAGCCGTTCAGGGCCAGGATCTTTGTTTTTGAGGCTGTCCAAATCCATTCCAGATGTGGATCCCTCGGGGATTCCAGGAAGGGGCAATGAATCTCCTGTGACCTGTTCTGATTCAGAAGGAGAAAAAAAGGATTTGGTTGACGTGGCAAATTTGATCAGCAAGTGGCTATGTCTACGCCATGGCAGTTTATTCTTTGTGTGCTACTGATATTTTAGGATGAAAAGCTGTTTAGTCTAGCATTTTCAAGACCGCTGCTGCTCTCTATAAGAAAGGACTTAATTGTGTGTGGTTTGGACTGTGGAGCTGTAATCATGGTTTAGGCTAATAACCAAAATAAACAGAGTTCATTAAGGCAACACAAACAAGGAAGTGTGGTAAAAAAAATAAAGAAACAAAGGGTAGTTGGTGGGCAGTGTGTGTGTGTGTGGGGGGGGGGGGGTAGTGGTCTTACAAGCTTGCATGAAAGACAGGGTTACTTAGTTTCTAAAGTTTAGTGTACTAACCATTCCTTTTTAAACACCATATTCTGACTAAGTTACATTTCAAAAAGTCCCCTAAACCGCTAATTTCCCCTCTGTACTGCCCCTCCAGACCAACAGTGGCTTCATTTGAACAAAACAAACTCCCCCACGCCAATATCCTCTTCCTAACATGCCATGCCTTAAACACAAGTCAGCTTCTCTTTTATCAGCTACAGTGGTCGCGTGCCTTGCCGATGTCATGCTTTTAGGAGAACAAGTGGACTCTTTGACACAGACAGTGCACAGTGGAGGTGGTGTCTTGCTCATTGTGATGGATGATGTCAAGCCTGTCGCCAGCCGACACTGCCACCCCCGGGGGTCACCAGAAGCAGGGCTGCTGGGTGGAGGCTGACAGAGGAGGGGGGTAGAGTTGCTTAGTACGCGATAGTGGAGACACTGTGTTCAAACTACAGAGAAGTCGAGATGCACAGTCGTCGCGTGTATGTGTGTATACACATCAAGTTGATACGGCACTGAAATGCATAAAAGTTGACAAGCACTCACTTGGACAACAACACACACAGACACTGGCCATGTGGAACGCACACAGCCTCAGAAATGGAGATTTGAGAGGGGGCCCGCTTCGTGCCTTTGAACCAGTGGCGTCTGATAATCTGGCCGTGTGGGTTGGTCAGCCACTCTGCATAAGTCGGCACATTTTTCCTCTGTGCAGCCCTGGATGCCAGGCCACAGTGTGGTCACCTTATCCACCACCCACACACCACGTCCAGGCCACAGCCCCGCTGGCGACACCCCGACTTAGGCAACACGAGCACAAGAATGGGGGACATTTCAGCAACTTCAGGGGCAGATTTGATTGCGCATATCTCGTTCAAGGGTAGCACAATGCTTAGTGTAGTGACCTCTCCTGATGGGAGAAAAAAACGTCTTTAATGGGTTATCACAGCTACCATGCAGAGAAATTCTTTATTATGTGTCATTTTTATTATTCTTTTCACAAGTTATTTATGGTCACAAGC
The DNA here is from genome assembly GCA_026901105.3 of Galaxias olidus. Lineage (NCBI taxonomy): Eukaryota > Metazoa > Chordata > Actinopteri > Galaxiiformes > Galaxiidae > Galaxias > Galaxias olidus. The sequence goes on from JAPMUY010010236.1 coordinate 79,660, forward strand.
CACATTCCTTCATAGCGTAGACCCTTTGTTTTATTCCGTCCTAGCAACCCATTTCTTTCATGACATCTTCGAGGTGAATCATTGCTTCGTTCATCAGTCAGTACCTTTATTAGGTGTAAATTTATTGTTTTCCAAACATGTGTAATGAACACTATAAAAACAGTCAGTTGAATCTCAAAAAACCTGTTGTGCTGCTAGGAACTGGTAAGGTTACATCAACACATCCCACCAACACAGGCCCACCCTATCTTTAACGCTTAACTCCAAAGCAAAACGAAACCTCGCTGGAACTGCTGGAATTCGAGATGCTTTCTTAGACGCGTAGATGGCACCAAGACGCCCATGTAGGTCAAAATAACAAATCCTGCGCCGCAAGCTGAGCACCAAGAACCCTCTTTGAGCATCTGAGAGAGCTGAGGAGAGCCAAGGTTTCTTCCAGGTGCTGCTTTTCACACTGGTAATCCTGCCACAGCGTGACTGGGATTTTTACAGAGAATCTCTCCAAACAGGACCCAGATGGTGGGAGGTACATGCACACCACACACACACACACACACACACACACACACACACACAGACAAAACAAGCACACACACATACACACACACACACACACATACACACACACACAGACGAAACAAGCACACTCACCTTCAGACTGCTGGCAAATGTCTCTCGGAGAAGCACACACTTACAGATAGACAAAACACAAGGCTCAGGCACACACATGGCCGTTTTCACGTACGCTTGCACTTAGCTCACACACACACACATAAACACACAATCTTTAAGGTGAGAACTGACTGGCGGCTCCTGGGTGGTCCCTGTGTAAAGATAAGGCCAGCGTGTATAAAGCTGCCCCGGTTACGATGAAGCACAAGTCGCAGACTGTTTTCATAGGTTAGAGACTCAAAACCCCTCTTTTGTCCACGTGTGGAATGTCTGTGGGCCTTACACACAATCTTCAGAACTTAGGCTCTCCTAAGTTTAGCTCCGATTACAGTGCTTGTTTAATGACAATGAGTCAGAGGCATGACTACTTCCAACTACATAAACCTCCCCACACAGCCAAGCCTGGGGCTTTCTCGGCCCCCATCAACTCTGTTTGTCGAAGATTAGCCGGGCCTATAAAGAAGGGACCGTGCTCTATAGTCAGCGTTGGTCAGGCATGGAGATGGCGAAGGTGGTTAGGAAGCAGAGGAAGACATTTGAAGTGAAGAGATAAAAGAGTTAATCTTCCACCATTCCTAAACCGATTCCTCCGTTGCTCCCTATTTCTGTACAGGAAAGGGGAGGGGGGATCTCTCTTTCATGTGGTTACTGGAACAACAATGAACATTCCGAGTGTTTGTCCTTTGATGTTTTGCATTCACCAAACCGTCTTAAAGCGGAGGAGAGAAGAGCGGATGAGAAATCTTACTCTCTCCATCTCTCTCTCTCTCTCTGGCAAGGCATCTGACGTCTCCCGGCAAAAGACAAAATTTGGTTTCGCCCGTTAAGCCGTCTGTCAAAGCTGCGCGAGAGGTTTTTTTTTTATCCCGCGCTCTGTCTCTCCTCGCCCGGTTTTGTGGATGTGCTGTTGTGAAGGCCGCTTACACGCTTACAAACAATAACAGTTCATCGCCCACCCCCACCCCCACCCCCACCCATCCTCCTCCCAGGCTTCCTCTCTGCCTGGGCCCAACACATGCCAACACATCCTTTGGAGAGCCTTGAACCGACAACAAACGCAAAGCGTTTTAACCGCCGAGAGAAAAGCGGGGCCCGTCCACAAGCAAGTGTAATTAAACTAGATCTAATACAGTTTTGTATTTGGGGGGAAAGAAGTGATCCGAGGCCACTTTCTCCTACTTTTCACCCCATCTCTCAAAGTCTACTCACTGGGGCTCAGTCAGTACAGTGTGAAAATAACCAGGCCTCGAAACTTCTGAGGCTTGATTGAGTTGGCTGCATACTGCAGCATAACAAGCTACCACTGTACAGGAACACCCTTTACATGTCAAATATCCACTACTTTCACTTTGTGCATTCCCCATGCTCTTCTCTCATCTCTCAGTGGGCCAATGCTAACGATATATTAAAATATCATGTTTGATCGTGTTTCAGTATGCATGCTTGGTTTCACTGGGTTGCCCATGGCAACGCAGATATAACTTATAACTGTTAATTGAGTGTGGCATACATGTCCTAAACGGCTCCTCCTACAACAACATAACAGTGCCTGGAGCCTCTCAAGAACACCCTCATACACTGTGTCAATCCACGTCAGAGAACATCCACCTCCTTATACCCATCTCCATCTTGGTAGGCAGTAGTTCACCTCCACCCCTGCATTGTGATATAGCCAGGCCTACAGTAGGAGGTGAGAGAGAGAGTGTGTGTGTGTGTGTGTGTGTGTGTGTGTGTGTGTGTGTGTGTGTGTGTGTGTGGCGGGGGGTTTGGGGGGAGTGGAGGGTGCATGAAAGAGACTATCAAAAGGGGGAGCCACCAAAGCTAGGGCCAACGCCTGAGGAATGCAGAGTGTTATCAAAACTACAGCTGAACTTGATCCACGGATACCAGCCCTTCCCACAGGCAAAGGTATTCTTTCAACTGGCTGTTGCCTTCAATAACCGGCAAACAAAAATACATGTCATCGACTTCAGAAATTCCCTGGTAGCTAATGAATATGCAAGTGGTGTGTGAATGTGAATACCAAGTGAATGCAGTCTTTGTACATGGTGTGTTGATGTGTCGCTTTGAACACACATTAGCAACAATGTCTTAGTTTTTCCAGGACTAGAATGGTGTCTCGGGGAGATCTCGTCCAGATAGTTTTAACATCCATTTGGGATGATTTTGAGTAACCAATTTGTACTCAAATTTTTGTATCTTAAGACAAAAGACAGGTAGAACATTGCAAAAAGTATGTATAATGTCGTACCATTATTGTGAACAGGTATCCCACAGGTATTGCAGTGAAAGATTAACGGTCATTAACAGTCATCAGGTCACCACATTATACTCCTGCCGGGCATGTCCTACATATCAGAGGTGTTGAGATGTGTGGCGTTCTGTTAACTTCAGCGAAGCTCGTGTCGATCATTAACAGAGGCGTTGTGCATCTGCAGCACAAACCAACAGAGCACAGTGGCGCTATTGTCCCTTTTAGGGAGGTGTCAGTATGTAGCGAGGACACACAAAGCCAGCAGAAAGCCCACTGTCGGTCGGATGAAAAGCCCTCCGAAGCCAAATCGCTTTATCAGCCCAACCAGCTCTCTTATTGTGGGATGTGCTTCAGACGCAGCAGCTGAGAAGTCACACCACTAATTGAGAGACACAACAAGGAGGCGTGTTTGGCCAGCTCCACCGGTTGTGTAAGGCTACTGTAATCACCACAATAATGTGGCTTCTAGAAAACATCAAATGGTGGTTTGGAGCTCCCGGAATTTGCGTTGAGCCCTTTGATCTCGGCAAAATGTGAAACAAAGCATGACTCGCTATGCAAAAAGGCGTGAAGGTTAGAGTCTTTGGCCTTCCCGGTTTGTATTCTCGCTCAGCCAACATCACCTCTACAGGGGAGATTATTGTGGCAACAAAAGCCACAAAGCGATAAAAGCACACATTGGAGTAGCACATCGGCTGGGGGTGGACCTTATTTTGGTTAAATTGTGTGGTTAAACACACTGGGCAACTCAAAAAAAGGTATAAGATGCGAGGAGTATCTAGAAGTAGCTTTTGGAAAGAAAAAACATAATTATAATCACTTTTTTTGATTGACCCTTTTTGTATGAGAATATGCAGTACATAATCCACGGATAAAAAATCACACATTTACTCACTAGCTTTAGGATGTTACTTAGGTGTTCAAAACACATTTTCTAACATTATAAAAGTAAAATCTTGACAAATAATACCCTACTCTTTGACCAAAAGCTTCCCTCAGACGCAACTCCTGAATCAGTACCCTCTACCCTGATAAACTCCACCAATTAAAATGAAATGCCAATACGGACTTCAGATGTAAATCCAAGCGACCTTCTCCGCCCCAGCTCTTCTCTGACCCCAGTAATAAATCTATGAATGTGTCCTATATCACTGCTCAGTCATGCACACTGACTTTTAATCAACATCCATTAGCCCAAGCTCTGTTCATGTGACAGCAAACAAGGGGATAATGAAGACACTGCAGCGAGGCCTTTCACATCCAGCCTTTGTGAAGCTAACACATCATCATGGCTGCCTGTCTGGAATGAGCCCTGGGGTTTCACTGATGCAAATGTAGGGATTTTTGAGACAATTTGTGAATGAGTCGCACAGCACTTATTTACATTGTGAAACATCTTTCATTGTTTCAAGTGGCAAATAAAATATAATAAATTCAGTTAACTGAAAAAGATACCATGCAATATTGCAGTGTTTTTCTTAAGATGTAGTACAATTTTCCAAATAAAAATGAAAATGTAAATTTTTCTACAGTTTTTAATTATTTGGTTTTACAATCAATCTTTTTTAAAGTGTAATCTAGTTTCAGTCTCATTCAGTCTTATTCAACTGCATTTTAAGGCATTGTAAATGACCAAGAACAAAATTTACAGTATTCTCAGACTTTGGAAAATATATTTTGACTTCACTTTGAGCCTTTGCTATACTTTGCATAACAGAGAGTTAGAGTAGCAGATGTTAGATGGGAATTTGAAACCACCTTGTAATCTTGAGCAGAAGGGACGATTGATGTGTCAGTCAGTTTCCCTTTTGACAAACAGGCTGGCTCTTGCCTCCGACTACATGAAAAGTATGGTAAAACAATAGCAGGAGAGATAGAGGACAGCCTTGTTCTACCCCCACAAGATGGCCTTTGGCCCTCGGATGAGAATTCAACATCAAATGTACCACATTATCTATTCAAATGCCCGGAAACCAACTTCGGACAATGACACATCAATCAAAAATGTTCCTGAACGGGGGTGGTTGTTTACGTAAATGTTTTCCATGTGAGGAGGATATCTCTGGCATTACATTTATCCTCTTTGGGGAGATGACACAAGGGAAGAAAGATAGAAAAATCATCGAAAACCTGAAACTTCACCTTTTTTCCTTCATCACAGTGTGAATCTGTTCGGCAGGCTCGTGGTTTGTACAAAGATGAAAAGTGGAAACCATCCCTCTGAAAACCTCCTCAAGTAAAAATTACCATTTCATTTCAACTTAAGCCAGGAAATGAAGTGTGGGGCCACTGTTAACTGCTGTGGGCATATCATTATTTGTGCTGTGTATACTGTGGAGAAGCATTGTTGCCTGAAAAAACGTGTTGTGTGGGTGGTAGAGGTGAACGTTTGGAGCACCCACAAAGGGAATGATCAAGATTATTCTCTCTGTAGGAGAACCACATTAAAGTGGAAATAATGTCCATTATTATTGCCCAGCAACATCTGACTACTCTGCTAACAATTTTCTAGCAACTGAGAGTCATATAAGAAGCCACCTATCATACGTATATATATATGTATATATATATATATATGACCTTTCTCTGTTGAAGGTCATATAATGTATACTATATACTGTATGTATACTATATTGATATAATCTGATATAAAGAGAAAAGATTACTTTAAAGATAACTTTTTTTGGCCTTTTCTGGCAGGACTACAACCACTCCTATATGACCACAACATGCTATTATAACTATTGACAGGTTAAAATAGTCTACCACTGTACCGCTCTCATCTCTGTCTTTATAATAAGACAGCCTGTGGACATGTCCCTCATTTCAATATCCTCAGTTTGAGCCAAAGAAAATAATAGTTTGATATGTTGCCAACCATTTGCTAGCCCTCTTGAGGGATATCTGCATCTTATCATGCATGACCTCTCACACTCACTTTGATGTTAGATATTGGTTGCCATTATGCAACTCAGTAAGATAATGTTTTATCAAAGTAGTTGCTCTGGCAGTAGCCACAGATCACAAGGCAGTTAATGATTAGAACCTAATATTGTATCAGTTCACTGAACTTCCAACGTAAAAATACATCTTAGGTTATTAGCTTCGTCAGGCTTATTAGCTTTATAGTCACAAACAGAACAATGGTTTTACATGATTAAAGCCATAAGGAAAGGGTGTGTATGGGGCCTAGTCAATACACAAGCAGCGGGGAAAAGCACAACCCTGTTGACTGTGTTCTCTTCTGACAAAAGAGTACATCTAATGTTGAACATATGTCCAGAGCTGGGGATTCATGCATGACGGCATGCAGTGTAGAAAGATTCCGTTGTTTTTCTCCTCCAAAAAGCGAGTAGCTTTCAAGGTCTCAAGAACAAAATGACAATGTGCCTTTTGATAGCGTAGCAAATATACCACCATTCATAAAGGTGTAAAGGGATACTATGCAACAGCATACTCTGAAAAAGGATGTCACAATTCATGAAATGCCTTGCTGAGAGAAACTGGGTAGTTGAAGCCGTGTATGCCTTGGAACTTGCGAGATGGCATATGTGTATGCTCAAAACGTCTATGGTGAAGGTTGTTTTTCATGGTATGTATCTAAGCAATGTTAAACGTCTCTTCCTGGCCCTGAAGGGAGCCACTGCTTGTCAGGGTTTTGTATTTTCTTCACTTCTGTTGGCTTTAGATGATTGGATTGTTGAACATTTATCAACACTGAGCCACAGAAGAATGGCACTCAATGAAAACTGTAAAACATTACTTTGGTGGCGGCCTTAATCATTCATCGCGTTCAAAAAATTCAGAAAATCCGTAAGATAAAGGGAATGGAAACTGAGACGGTGCTTGCGTATATGATTGGACTAGACTGGCCAGTTCGTTTGTTTTACCTTCGTAGTTTTTGTCTATTCCACCTCAAATTATTTGTGCTGGCCTTATCCACGTCTGACTCGGCCATGGACTACATACATATTTGAACAAGTGCTGTCGAGGGTTGAGAGATTTCAAGTGTTCCACTGAACTCAAGTCAGTTCTTCTCAAACATTTAAACATGGGTCTGGGTCTATGGGGAGGAAATGTTTACCTTCGCTGCCTTACTAGGCTTCTTGCTTCACAGAACCCCCCTCAACCTGCCTCAGATCTGGACTCAGGAAAAACTACAGAGGGCTAGAGAGAGAGAGGAGAGGACAGTGGTAGATCATGTGATGGACAAAGAGAAAAAAAGAGACAGAGATGGCAATAAGCTCACAGAAAGTAGAAGTACAGGTAAGGATGAGGGAGAGAAGACAAATAAGCGCAGGAAAAGAAAACAGATCAGCAAATGTGGATAAATGTTCAATTTGGAGGTTTAGAAATGGACAGAAGGGGTTAGAACATCATGGCGAGTTGAGAGATGCAATAGGGCAGAGCGAGATAGAGAAAAGAAATGTAACGCGAGACCTGATCTTCTTACAGGAAGCACACGGTCCGACACTGTAGCCGTTGACCTCTCGGGGCCCTGGGAGGGGAGGGAGGTCGTGGGACCCCACAGGGCCCCATCTGCACGGCCCTGTCCTGCCTGCGTAGCACCTGGCCCCTCGCCAGCGCATCACGCCCCTCTGTGGTGGCCAGAGCGCCAACAGGGGTCTGCCTTTGATCCCCAGCCAACGATTCATCTCCGAAGGAAGAGGAAGAGCAACACACACACACACACACACACACACCCACAAAAAAAATTATACACACACAGAGAGAGAAAAGGGAGGGAGAAGAAAAAAAAATCAAGCTCTGCTGCCAATTATTGGAAAAACATCAAGGCCTTCTCTCTCAGTGTAAAGAGAAAAGAGACGAGAGAGAGGGGGGGTGGGGGGGGGGAGATGGACGTTTGAAGGTTTGACTTGGTCTTAGACGGGGGATTGTCTGGACGGGGGGAGGACGGGGGTGACCTGCTGGAGGTGATTACAGGTAGAAAAGGAAACGCGCTCTTTCCTCCAAAGTTGGCTTCTTCCAGACGATCTGTCTCTGTCCATCCCGCTTAATCTGTCCCTGTCGCTCTCTTTCCGTATCGCTCCCTCACTGGTGCGCTTTCTCTATTCTCCTGTCTTTCGCCTCTCTTTCCTTATCAGTCTCTGTCTGCTTTCCTTGTAATCTCTTTATTTTCTGTTTGTGCCGGGGACGAGGCAAGTGTTTCCCAATGCCAAACTGAGGTTGTTTACACGTACCCATGCTGCAGAGACACAACTGTGTCCGGCAAGTGATTAGGATGTCCTCAAAACAAGCAGGAGCAGGGATTAGCATGTTTACAGTACGCAAGACAGACTTAGTCATCTAACAGGGACCTCAGGAAGCCAAAATATGAACCCACCCACCACAGGGATAATAACAACTTTATTTGTATAGCACTTTTCTTAACATGGTTACAAAGTGCTTTGAGACACCAGTTTATAAGATTGAAAGCAGCAAGTGGAGACACAACACATGAAGTAACAGAAAATGAAGATTTTATATTAAAAAAAAGAAAATGTAACTAAATAAATTTAAGATAAAAAATGTTTATGTAAAACAAACGACAGCATGAAAAGCATTTTAAAGTATACGGGGATTTTGACAACCACATGTTATACATTATAATACACAGTCTCTGTAGGTTTCTAATCAAACCTAATCAGATTTTGAAACCAAATGTAACAGTTACAGTCCTATAAAGCAAGAACTATTTGGTGCCATGTACAATTGGGTTCTATAATTATTTCTCTGTTGAAGAAACAGAAGCTTCTCTTTAGATTTGACACACACTCTTCTCTGCCTCCCTGCGACTTTGCTTAAGGGACCTGTGGCTTACCACCACCAACAGGTTGACACTCAGTAATTTGACACTCAACCCTAGCATTGCTGGGACCCAGCACTCAATACACCAAGGCTTATGTCAACCCATTAAAGACAAGACTAAAAAGAAAGGCTTATATCCGTAAAGGGTAAGCTGATCAAATGTGACCATGAGGATACTCCTCAATTTATGAAGAAGGCATGTAATGTGGTGTAGTAACACACCTACACTTGGCTGGCTTTTTTTTTACAGGTATGAGGATTCATATTCACATTCGTATTCCTCATATTTGTCTCCACTGCTCTCCTCTTGCCCTTGTGGGGGAAAAAATAGAGAACCAGATGACAACACAAGCATTGATTACCAAGGACAAGTCTTTGTCTCTTTCTCAGTGTATTCTTGCATATATTTTCCTTTTCATGGCTATTTTCCCGGCGTCTCCGGAGACCGTCTCAGCCGATGAGAGAGAAAACAATATAGAGCGTTCAAACTCCCTCCAGCCCTTTAAACACTTGTCATTCTCCCTTTGTACAATTGCAGCAAGAGTTGCTATAGAGACCGTTCTTGGTTTTTGTGTGTGTGTGTGTTTCATTACGATCTCTTGTGAGAGAGAAACGAAGCCAAGTCAATTATGGTTGTGAGGGGAATGATCAAAAACCAGCCATTTATAAATCCAATTTGCCACAGGGTGTGTCTGTGTGAGATGAGAGATGACGCTGGAAGGACAAACAGCAGATTGTGGTCCTCGGCCGAGACTCTGGCCAGTGATTAAGAGCTTTGTCGGAAGACTACAGAGGATAAGACTGGACGCGAAGGGCACAGAGGTCCGTGGGGACTCCATTGTTCTATAGGTGTCTACAGGGTATGTGTGTCGGTGGTTGGGTGGTGCAATTGCTTTGGGACTTGACCAGCGCCATTACAAGCATATGGGCGAGTAGCATAGTGAATATAATCTGGCAAACAGTAGATAAACTGTGCGTCTCCTTTATCATGTTTCATATTTCGTGTGTCCTCGTGTGTATGTTCTCTGTCATGAGGAAATGTGTACATTTTGTGAAAGATCAAGAGACTGTTTTAAAAATGTATGTTGTATGTGTCTGTAAGTACAGCAGCTTTAGAAAGTGCTCATTCTTTTCCTGCAATTTCAGGGCAATTCTTTGAGTTGCGGAACTTTAAATTTTATTTAAAATTTATTCAAAGACATCTTTTGGTCGTCAATCCATCACCTACAATCACCCATCATAACAGACCAGTTTTTCTATCTAAATGTGATATTTTTAGTGTATTCAGAGACTGCTTTGGTACTCTAAATTGAGTGCATCCTGTTTTCTTTGTTTTAACCTTGAGCTGTCTTTTCAGAATTCCATCTGTGGCAAACACATACTTTTTTTAGATGATTAGGAAGAGTCACACAGCACTGACCTCTATATGCACTGTAAGGTCCCTCGAGTAATGGTGCCAAACTAATAAACCACAAGTCTAATGAACCCTCCATGGACCTGACCGTGTCAGAGAGGCCTTGGCCTGCTGGGTGAACCCCATCCCCACATCCTCACAGGGGGTCAGACGGTTTCCTCAGAGATAGGAGACCCTTCACATTGCAGTGGCTAAACATCAGAAAAGGTGAACTCTCGAAAGCCAACCTGGAGTTTGGCAAACAGCACTTGAAGGAGTCGGCGAGTCTGTGTTTTACTGGTGAGTACCAGGTAGTGCTCGCCACCTGACTAACAGCATCCCCGGGTGAGGGGTCGTGGTGCAGAGTCATACTGTGGGGGTGCTTCAAGGTGCCAGGACCGGAGAAGTTGGTCAGAGTTGAGGGAAGGACGAACACAGAGACGAGAACCTGCTCCAAAGTGCACACAACCTCCAGGTGTGATATTTTAGTAGTTCATTTTGTATCAATTAGCATTTTTGTCATGTAAACTTAAATAAATATTTAAAAAGTTTCCAATTACAAAACAATATGTGCAAAAACTGAACTGAAAACATTTCAAAGCCATACACAGGCTTTATGACTGCCTTTGTGTGTAGGTCAGTGTGTGTGTGTGTGTGTGTGTTTGTGCATGCGACTATGCAAGTCTTCATTAGATCCTCAGAACTGTGTCCAGCCACAGGGATTCAATCCCACCGGCCAGCCGAGGTTGTATCAGACTTTGCTATAAGTCATCGCAACAGAATGGAGCTGTGGACACTTTGAAGTTAGTGGAAGAACATCGCACACCAGTGTATTTAGACGCAAGGCTGTGCAGCGCTTATGCCAAACCTAAATGAGCAATCTATGGTTGGCCTCACGCCAGACACGCACACACAGTGGTGAAGGTGGTGGTAGAGAGAAAGAGAGAGAGAGAAAGAGAGAGAGAGAGAGAGAGAGAGAGAGGCAGATTAGCGGGAAATCATTGACGTTCTCTCTTCTGCGCACAGAAGCGCACGCACACACACTCCCCATCTGAAAAAAAGCTAGTTTTTCCCAAGATTGATTGAAGACGTTCACACCTTGTAGTTAGAAAAACAATCGTTGTCTTTTGTGCCAATCAAGATGCACCAAGCGAACACTAGACACAAGGTCGTGAAGTCTTACGAAACCTCCATGGGACCACATACACACGTGGACCCGTCCGTACCGGCACGCAAACGCTGTCCAGCCATGCCAGCGCCGGAGTATGTGTCACGCACCACCGTAATACATACACCACCCTGTAAAAGGGTAAGGACACACGCCGAAGACGCTCATCAAAGCCGCGCAGAGAAATGGAGAGAAGGGGGATCTGAAAGATTTTTTCCGAAGATGAAAGCAGGGGATATTCTCCTCGTTTCCGACGGCTCGTTTCTCTCTCTCTCTCCCCTCCCTCACTCTCTCTCTCTCTCTCTCTCTCTCTCTCTCTCTCTCTCTCTCTCTCTCTCTCTCTAAAGCCTTGAAGTAACGCCACACTTTTTTTAACGGAGAGATAGCACCAGAGAGAGGGATAGAATGAAGGAGAAGTGGGGTAGAGGCAGAGAGAAAGAGAGAGAGAGAGAGGGATGGAGTGAAAGAGAAGCCAAGGACACAAAGTGAGTCCCACTTTGTGCGTCCCACAGTGTTACTGTCACTTTTGATGTTCTACGAGGAACGTTCTTTCCACGCTCCTCTCAGTCACTCCTTTGAGCCGGCACACACACTCTCTCTCTCACACACACACACACATACACACACACACACACACACTCACACGTTTACATACAAGAACTTGAGAAACTCAAATGTAAAAAAGCACACGTATACCAACTTTTTTTTAGGTTTTGGAGTGTAACCCATCAGACTAACCATCCTCTCCATATCAATTAGACATGGAACTTATGTTGTTCTGTGTCTGTCTGTCTGTCTGTCCGTGAGCGTGTCTGTCTGTGAGCGTGTCTGTCTGTCTCTCTGTGAGCCTGTCTGTCTGTCTGTGAGCGTGTCTGTCTGCCTGCCTGCCTGCCTGTCTGTTTGTCCATCTGTCTGTATGTCTGTCTGTCCGTCTGTGAGCGTGTCTGTCTGTCTGTCTGTCTGTCTGTCCTTCTGTCTGTCTGTCTGTGAGCGTGTCTGTCTGTGAGCGTGTCTGTCTGTCTGTCTGTGTATAAGTGTGTGTGTTTGGATGGATATATGATCTGTCGGCCAAAGCGATGTCCCACAGAGGCAATCCTAAGTAAAGCTTCCCAGCGGGATACACTGTATCATAGTCTTGCCAAGTCCATTTTGTTGGAATTAGGAGCACCTCATGTGGTTGGTGGAGGATGAAAAAGGCTGTCTGGCTAACTTCCTCTATGGACTAAGCTCTCAGTGCAATCCTCTTGACTTCTTAAAGGCAGACTCAGCAATTTGCGTTAAGCTCCTCAACGAGGGTGGGGTGACACTCTGCAACGCATTTTTCTAACCGTGATGATTGACAACCTGGGTTCAGTGTGTTCGTGGTGGAGTGTGTGCAATGTATATCTTCAATTCTCAGATTGAAAAATAAATCTAAACGAGATTTATGGGTTGGTGTTATATCGGTGTTAATTTTAAGGTATGATGATAGGTCATGTGGAAAAGTCCAATACATTGATGGTGGGAAACACGGGAAGGAAAAGTATGCATGAAAATGTTTCTATAGAAAGTTGGCAAACCCTAGACACACACCAAACGCACACACTCTCTCTCTGTCTCCCTTTCTCTCTCTGTCTCTCTCTCTCCCTCCCTCTCTCAGTCTCTCTCGGTCTCTCTCTGTCTGTCTGTCTGTCTCAAACACACAAACAAACCCCTCCCTCACCCACCAGGAGATGATTGTGGAACATCTTTGATCTTTTTTTCTTCCTTAAGGAGACGCATTGCCTCCTCGTAATCCATGACAGAAATAATGTGATTTGGTGTATCTCTAAATGGCAGAGGAGCCAGCTGACAGAAATTAATAAGTTACCGCAGTGAAGAAGAAATATGAAGAGGAACGGACGGACGGGGATGGGGGGTAGGGGGGGGGGTACCCTGGCAGCCCAACAAACCAATCATCAAATCAACAAATACGTTAGGAGGAATAATGGCTGTGGAAAACTCACCGCCATTCCATATCTCCTATGACACACCACAAGCCTATTCAGATTCAGATTCAGATTCAACTTTATTGTCATTGCGCATGTCACAAGTACAAAGCAACGAAATACAGATTGCATCTCAACCAGAAGTGCTTTTAGCAGTGTTTAAATAACATAATTTACAAAGTGCAGTATGAAATGATATAAAAAAAGATATAAAAAAGATATACATATGTGCAGTGTCTATATCTATGTCTATGAACAGGCTATGGTAACAGTATAGATAAATTACGATATGAGTAGTGTACAGTAGTGGGTGATTTACATTATCTACAGAATGTTAAGTATACAGTATGTACAGTGCAGTACAGTACAGTGCAATGGATGATTTACATAATCTACAGAATATATAGTATACTGTATGTACAGTAGTGCAGGGAAAATGATTTACATTATAAACAGCATATCTACAGTAGTGCAATGATAACTTGGTAGAGTCCTGGTGCTCAGATCCGTGTGTATGTGTTAGGGGTGGTGTGGGGCATGGGGGGCAGAGTTCAGCAGGGAGACAGCTGTGGGGAAGAAGCTGTTCCTGAACCTAGTGGTCTTGGTCCGTAGGCTCCTGTAGCTTCCCAGAGGGCAGGGGGAGGGCAAACAGTCCATGTGCTGGGTGGCAGGAGTCTTTTCTAATGTTTATGGCCCTCCTAAGACAACGCTTCCTGTAGATGTCCTTTATAGCAGGAAGTGGGGCTCCAGCGATGCGCTGGGCGGTTTTCACCACCCTCTGCAACGCCTTCTGGTCCGCGACAGAGCAGTTCCCATACCAAACTGTAATACAGTTGGTTAGGATGTTCTCGATGGTGCAGCGGTAGAAGTTCACCAGGATGTCTGAAGAGAGGTGGTTTTCCTCAGGCTCCTCAGGAAAGAGCCGCT
>JAPMUY010010237.1:0-2500 GCA_026901105.3 Galaxias olidus
GCACCTTGTGTGTGCGTGTGTGTGTGTGTGTGCGTGTGTGTGTGTGCGTGTGTGTGCGCGTGTGTTTTTTTCAGTTTTTTAGGTGTGTGTGTATGTGTGTGTGTGTGTGCGTGTAAGGAACAGACAGAAGGGACAAGTGCAAAAGATAAATGGACAGATCGAGAGAGACAGCGACATATAGGCAAGCAAAAGGTGGGGGTGAGGAGGTGGGGGTGAGGAGGTAGGGGTGAGGAGGTGGGGTGAGGAGGTGGGGGTGAGGAGGTGGGGGTGAAGGTAGTCGAGGGGAAATACAAGGACCTCTGGGGGTGGAGGGGAGGGAGGGGGAGGGGGGGAGGGGGGGGGGGGTGGGAGAGAGGAGAGAGAGAGGGGACAAGCAGGACTCAGGGGCTAAATACAAGGAGGGAGGGAAGGAGGGGGGAGAGGGGGGGTGAGGGAGAGGGAGAGAGAGAGAGGGAGGGAGAGACGTAGGGAGCTAAATAGAAGGGAGGAAGAGGGAGGGCGAGGGAGAGGGAGAGAGAGGGGGAGGGAGGGAGGGAGGACCAGGGCTAAAGGGAGAGGGGAGGGAGAAGGGGAGGGAGAGGGAGAAGGGAGGAAGAGGGGGGGGGAGGGAGAGGGCGAGAGAGAGGGGGAGGGAGCGAGGGAGGACCAGGGGTTAAATAGAACGAGGGAGGGAGAGGGGGAGGGAGGGAGCACCAGAGCTAAACAAGGAGCAGGGGGGGCAGCTTTAAAGGATTGATCCGAAGCCAAGGCGACACTTTGATCCCAATGGTGGAGCCCATGTTAAATCCTTCACTCACAGCTGCAGACTAGAACCAGCTGGGCTGGAGCGCAATTACCCTTGAAAACACAGAGACGAACACACACACACACACACGCACACACACACACACACACACACACACACACACACACACACACACACACACACACACACACACACACACACACACACACGCACACACACACACAAACACACATCCATGAATCATGATAATACACACACAGAAGCACATACACATGCACATTTAGAAATACACAATAACACGCACAATTCCACTTGAAAACACACGTGCGTGCATGCACACACACACACACACACACTCACACACATATAAAAACTCACATTAACACACACAATAAAACATACATTACCCTTGAAAACACACACACACACACACACACACACACACACACACACACATACACACCTACGCAATCAAACACATACACATGTGCACACACACCCACCCACACACACACACACACACACACACACACGCAATCACACAAACAGGCACAAAAGTCTTAATTGGCCTTTTTGTGCTGCTGGGAGGCTCTGACTGACAGCGGTATTACAGGCTAATTTACTAAGTGCAGCAGGTGCTAGGTAAAGTGTGGCATTACCATGAGAAAAGAGCAAATGTAATCGCTGCTTCCAATGGGATGTTAGACCCCCCCCC
Source organism: Galaxias olidus (assembly GCA_026901105.3). Taxonomy (NCBI): domain Eukaryota; kingdom Metazoa; phylum Chordata; class Actinopteri; order Galaxiiformes; family Galaxiidae; genus Galaxias; species Galaxias olidus. The sequence continues at coordinate 1,461 of JAPMUY010010237.1, forward strand.
CCCCCTTTTCATCTCTCTCTCTTCTGCTTTCTGCATGGAACAGTGTTTAGACTTGGATAAAGGTGAATGTGGTGCTGCCTTATGATCAATGCAGTCCCATGAGAGAAGCGTGGCTGTTCATCGCCATTTGTTTATTTGTCTAGTGTGTGTTACAGTAACTAGTTCTCATCTGTTTATTTGTCTAGTGTGTGTTAGAGTATCTAATTCTCATTTGTTTATTTGTCTAGTGTGTGTTACAGTAACTAGTTCTCATCTGTTTGTCCAGTGTGTGTTACAGTAACTAGTTCTCATCTGTTTATTTGTCTAGTGTGTGTCACAGTAACTAGTTCTCATCTGTTTGTCTAGTGTGTGTTACAGTAACTAGTTCTCATTTGTTTATTTGTCTAGTGTGTGTTACAGTAACTAGTTCTCATCTGTTTGTCTAGTGTGTGTTACAGTAACTAGTTCTCATCTGTTTGTCTAGTGTGTGTTACAGTAACTAGTTCTCATCTGTTTGTCTAGTGTGTGTTACAGTAACTAGTTCTTGTAGGATATTACAGATCATTGTCAATCCATTATCATTTAGGTTTGACTTTAATCTTTTTATTTAGATCTTGTACCTGATGCCAGATGACTAAGACCTGTGTGTGTGTCTGTGTGTGCGCCTGTCTGTCTGTCTGTCTTTCTGTGTGTATGTGTGTGTGTCTGTCTCTGTGTGTGTCTGTCAATCTCTGTGTTTGTGTATGTGTCTGTGTCTATGTCTATGTATGACTGTATGTATATGTGTGTGTGTGCGTGTGTGTGTGCGTGTGTGTGTGTGTGTGTGTGTGTGTGTGTGTGTGTGTGTCTAGGTGGTCCTCTCTCTGTGCTGTGAGATACAAGGTGACTGACCATCTCGCTCTCTGTATGTGTGTGTGTGTGTGTGTGTGTGTGCGTGTGTGTGTGTGTGTGTGTGTGTCTAGGTGGTCCTCTCTCTGTGCTGTGAGAGGGGTCAGTTGGATGGTTTCCTGTCCCATCTGAGAGCCAGGCTGAGAGAGGAGGACATGACCTCCGACTTCTAC
>JAPMUY010010237.1:12500-15000 GCA_026901105.3 Galaxias olidus
ACAAATAACAAAAAATAAACCAAAAAACAAAATAAAAGGTGGCGGTTAAGAGAAAGCTTCAAGATAAAAGTGAGTTTTAAGAAGTCTCCTAAAGGTTACTAGAATCTCCATGTTGTGGGGGAACTGGGTCTTACTACTTTTACAATATGTAAAGGTATTTAATAAACGCTATATCAATATTTATAGATTATTAATTAATTCACAAATTAATATTATAATCGATCAATTTGATTAAAAGAGTCATATCAAATAATTAAGGGGGCACCACCCAAGGACTTTAGCTTGTTGCATTGCTCGATGGTAAACCAGGTCTGATCTTTGTATTAGCTTTATTTTAGTTAATAATTAAAATAATATTAGTTCAATGTTAACGCAAATATGAAAGTTAAACGTTTCAGTCGCAATTCTGAAGTAGTAAATTCTAGTTGTGTGAATGGATGAATGATATGCAAAAGGAAACAGGAGTTTAAACAAACAACTATTTATTTCTAATTCTAGGCAAATATGTGCAGATATACACTGAATAAATGATAGTGATCTAGGAACGCTAGCAGGTCAGGTGTGAAACGTGGGTATGGATATCTAAACAAAGCAGTATGAGGAAGCTAATTGCTATAAGCTAAGCACCGAATGCAATGTATTAAGAGAGCGGAAGTTACTCTGACGAGTGGTTTGATGCCTTGCAGCGGGAAATTCAAAGTCCGTTGATGGTTCAATGAGCAAAGATTGTGTGCTCCTTAGTAGCAGATATTCCAACGGCCTTGTGAAGCAAATCGCGTGGCTGATTAAATTGCGCAATCATTTCTGATCTCGACAGGGATGATCTTTCCCTTTCCAAGATTAGGTTAATCACAAAGTTCTGTTCTGTTGAGTCTGCTTTTATCAAACGGTCAAAGGGGGTGTGTCCCTTGACACAGGTTTGGGGGCAGGCAAATTTATGTGGCCACATGGAATTTATAGATCTTTGACTAAATCCATGTGTTTCTATTATCAAACTTGTAAATGTTCTACAAAGTTATGCAAAGTCTATGTCTCCTTGTTACGAATGTTTTAGTACCACAGTATGTATACTAGCTGGAAAAGAAGAGTTATCTTCTAAAACAAAAACATAATTATAAATTTAATAAACTCATGTAATTACAAACATAATATTATACTTCAATTCTCATCATTGTCAATGTCCTTGTTCGATTAATTTGTTTAGTTATTCCGTTAAACAACCAATCTCTTAGTCCTTGGAAAATTCAGATTTGGTTTTAAAGACAGAGCTAAATCTCCATTGAAAGAGGAAAGGGCTTCCCCCCCCCTTCTTTCCTGGCATTCCAGGGGGTCCTCTGTCCAGACCCAAAAGGTCTTATCTAAAGATTTATAACCTTGTTCTCATGCAGAAAACCCCAAACGAGGCCTTGTTATCTGATCAAGATAACTGTCCTGTCTCTCTGGTCTGGAGAGCATCTTACACCCTCCTGAAGAACCAAACGGGCAGGGGGGGTTTAGACGTGTGAAGTTGATTCGCCCTACAATGTATATACTGTATATATTCTGTAGATGTCCATGTATATACTGTATATATTCTGGATCTGCATGTATATACTGTATATATTCCGGATCTCCATGTATATACTGTATATATTCTGGATCTCCATGTATATACTGTATATATATTGTGGCTCTTTATGTATATACTGTATATATTCTGTGGATCTGCATGCATATACTGTATATATTCTGGATCGCTATGTATATACTGTATATATTCTGTGGATCTCTATGTATGTACTGTATATATTCTGTGGCTCTATATGTATATACTGTATATATTCTGTAGCTCTACATGTATATACTGTATATATTCTGTGGCTATCTATGTATTTACTGTATATATTCTGTGGTTCTCTATGTATTTACTGTATATATTCTAGATTTCTATGTAAATACTGTATACATTCTGGATCTCCATGTATATACTGTATGTATTCTGTGGCTCTGTATGTGTACAGTATACATTCTGGATCTCCATGTATATACTGTATATAGTCTGTGGCTCTCTATGTATACAGTATACATTCTTGTGTAAATGACCAGAAACCCAGGAGATTAGCCTTTGTTTTACTGGAAACAGCGACATAGGGTACAAACGGCCTCTTTCAAACACACAGAAACCATGTCTGGTCTTAATGTGCAAACACAAGCTCCTAACGTTTAAAAATCAAATCAATATGGCCAACAGATCTGTTCAACCGTGAGGTAGGTATACAGGGGAGATTTAACAGTGAAATTATTAGCCGGTTTTAGATGGGATTGGTATTAGACTATCCCAACATGTTTCAGATGGGACTGGTGTGTCTGTGTGTGTGTGTGTGTGTGTGTGTGTGTGTGTGTGTGTGTGTGTGTGTGTGTGTCTGTGCCTCTGTGTGTGCGTGTGTGTGTGTGTGTGTGTGTGTGTGTGTGTGTGTGTGTGTGTGTGTATGTGTGTGTGTGTGTGTATATATATGTGTGT
>JAPMUY010010237.1:20000-22500 GCA_026901105.3 Galaxias olidus
GCAATTTTTATTCGTTCTGAATGTAATTTTTGTGAAAGGGATTATGGAATTACATTTACACTGCTTGACTACATATACCACACACACACACACACGCACACACACACACACACGGCACTGGAGACACATTTGTATTGTAATTAGCTCTGTAAGTGTCTCTGCTGGTCCCTGAGGGGCTTCAGGCTGGAAAAGCCCCAAACCCTCCCAGAGCGCCCATTCAGGAGATCATTGCCCTGCTTAGAGACATCCCTGCCCCGCACAGTGTGTGTGTGTGTGTGTGTGCGTGTGTACGGTGTGTGTGTGTGCGCACCGTGTATGTGTGTGCGCGCGGTGTGTGTGTGTGTGTGTGTGTGTGTGTGTGTGGTACACCGTCGACGTTGGTGGTGTTGGGTGATTGGACGGTGTGTGTGTGTGTGTGTGTGTGTGTGTGTGTGTGTGTGTGTGTGTGTGTGTTGAAGCAGTGAGAGACTGTTAAAAGGACTCTGAGGTCCCTTTGGGCCCTTGGACATTAGCTTTATTAGTGTGATCTGAAAAGCTGTTAGCAGACAGCTGGGATTGCTCTCCCCAGGGACAGAGGACAGACTGCAGCCACACATAAGACCTGGAACCCCCCCAGACAGAGCCACACCTCATTTTCTGCCCTCTTCAACATAACTGTATAGAAATATATATATATATATGTATATATATATATATATATATATATATATATATATATATATATATATATATATATATACACACAGTATATTGCTGGTTATGAAGCATTGGTTGGTTTTTATACGTATATATATTTAAAAAAAAAAAGTACAATAATATTGCCCTTTAAAACATCAGTAATGTTCGTTTCAAATCCTCTCTCTTTCTCTCTCTCTCACTCTCTCTCTTTCTCTCCCTCTCTTTTTCTCTCTCTCTCTCTCTCTCTCTCTCTGCTAGCATTGGAGTCAGGGTGTATTTATGTCTCTGGGTTTAATCTGAAGGTGAAGACAATCCTTTAAGAAACCACGAAAATCATCACCCCAGCATGATCTCTCTCCCACCTTCTCTCTCTCTCCCTCCCTCTCTCTCTCTCCCTCCCTCTCAGGCTCTCTCTCTCTCTCTATCTCTCCCTCCCTCTCAGGCTCTCTCTCTCTCTCTCTTTCTCTCTTTCTCTCTCTGCCTCTCTCAATTTTCTATTTCAATTTCAATGGGCTTTATTGGCATGAAAGAACAATTGTTCATATTGCCAAAGCAACAGTGGAATAACAGAAATATTTCTTATCTGTATAAATCACAGCCTAATACACAACTCAATCAATACTTAAACGCACAAACACACACACAAATAACAATATTAATAATTCTACTCACCACAGTACACATACACACACAGGTAATTACATATAAATTACACACACTTAACTCCTACATACCAAGTATGCACAATATGACATGCACAATACAACATATAATAGGTATAATATAATGTACTTATGCATACTTAAACACACAAACACACACATAGACATCTGTATCTATATATACATATACATACACATACACACACACATACACAAGCACCCTAGTACAGATATAAATTATACACACTTAACTCAAACATACCAAGTATGCATAATATGACATGCACACTACAACATATAATATAACGTACTTATGCATTTCAAGCACATATAATATATATTAAACATACATAACTTAATAAATACTTAAACACACAAACACACAAATAGATATCTATATCTATATATACATACATACACACATACGTACACATATACATACATACACATACATACATATACACATATATATATATATATATATATATATATATATATATATATATATATATACATGCAGATAAATGTGCACACACAAGCACCCTAGTACACATATATAACAAAGGCAACCATATATAAACATATATAGACATGTAACTACAACTGCAGTTTATACTTACACGTGAAATCATTAACAGACTTTCTACATACTTAATATTCACAAATTCTACATTCTAAGGAAGAATAGTATACAGTACATTATGATATAACAATATAATATAACAATAGTGGGTGTGTTAAATTAAAAGAATGGCCCTGTTATTATTATTTTAAAAATATCTAATAATTCAAGTTTGTATATTATTAGTTGTTCTCAGGTTGTGGCATTTCTGTACTAGTTTTGCAGCAATTAATGCACATTTTGGCATTTCACCTAATAGGTAAGGTATTTTTCCAACATCTGTTTTCATCTCGAATTCTTCATAGATTTTGGTGATTTGGTGGAAAGAGCTTTGTCTGAAGTTTTGGTACTGTTGACATGCTGTGAGGAAGTGAAGTTCAGTTTCTACTTCCTGTGATGCACAACTTGAACACAACCTTTCTTCTCTGGGACGCCAAGTTTGTCTATGACGGCCCTTCTCAATATCAAGATTATGTTCACTAAGTCTGTACATAGTCAATGTTTTCCGTAGTTTTTTATCTGGTATGGTGGTAAGGTA
>JAPMUY010010237.1:30000-40000 GCA_026901105.3 Galaxias olidus
TGACGCTTTGGGATGCGATTGTTTTGGTATGCAGGACGGGGTTGGGAGGGGGGGGGGTTCCAGCAGTGAAGCAGACGAGAATTAGAGGGTATAATTCCCTTTCTCTGAACTCACAGAGGGAATTGAAAGGTTTCGATTCAAACGTTAACGGGGGGGGGGGGGGGTAATGAACTAAGCTCTTTAGCGTAGCGAGTCCCCAAACTGACCGGAACCTCTGAGGGCACGGAGGCTGCTTTTCCCCTGTTATTTATTTGGGATACAGTGTTGAATGGTGAGCTCTGCCTCTCCGGATTAGACACAGTGACTCGTGCGTCACATTCACGAGGCTCCAAAGGGTGCCAGGGTTTGTGTCAATACGAGAGTGTCTGTGTGTGGGTCTGTGTCGGTGTGTGCGTGTGAGTCTGTGTTGGTGTGTGTGTATGTATGTGTGCGTGTGTGTGTGTGCCAATGTGTGCCAATGTGTGAGTCTGTGTTGGTGTGTGTGTGTGTGTGTGTGTGTGTATTTGGGTGTACGTTTGTGTGAGTCTGTGTTGGTGTGTGTGTGTGTGTGTGTGTGTGCACGTATGTGTGAGTCTGTGTTGGTGTGTGTGTATGTGTATGTGTGTGTGTGTGTGTGCCAATCTGTGAGTCTGTGTTGGTGTGTGTGTGTGTGTGTATGTTTGTGTGTATGTATGTGTGAGTCTGTGTGGTGTGTGTGTGCACGTATGTGTGAGTCTGTGTTGGGGTGTGTGTGTGTATTCACGTATGTGTGTGCATGCATGTGTCTGTTTGTGAGAGTGTGTATGTGTGTGTGCACCTATGTGTGAGTCTGTTTGTGTGTGTGTGTGTGTGTGTGTGTGTGTGTGTGTGTGTGTGCACGTATATGTGCGTGTATGTGTGCCTGCATGTGTCTGTTTGTGTGTGTGTGTGTACACACGCACGCACGCACGCACGCACACGCACACACACACACACACACACACACACACACAGATAGAGACACACAGGTATAAGGTAGCATGGTAACCACTGATCCACTGATCAGTCTCGACACAGTAACATGGTAACCACTGATCCCAAATCAGTCTTGACACAGTAACATGGTGACCACTGATCCCAAATCAGTCTCGACACAGTAACATGGTGACCACTGATCCCAAATCAGTCTCGACACGGTAACATGGTAACCACTGATCCCAAATCAGTCTCGACACGGTAGCATGGTGAGTACATAGAGCCTCTGATCCCAGATCTTCCTGTTCCACTCAGTGGAAGATAAGTACCAAGAGAGTGTGAACCCACATCATCTCTCTAGAGAGAGAAAGAGAGAAAGAGAGAGATGGAGAGAGAGCAATAGAGAGAGAGAGAGAGAGAGATGAAGAAAGAGAGAGATGAAGAGAGAGAGAGATAATGTAACGCCTGATAACCCTTTCTAATTAGATGAGCTGTCACTCAAACCCTCGGAGACCATTCTTTATAACGGCTGAGGGATTAGGTCATCGTCTTAAGCGCTGTGGACGAATGACGTCATGCGATGACTCATGCCGCGGCGTTTAGATTCTCGTTTTTCTTTTCTTTTTTCTTTTTGAAAACAGTTGTTTATCAGTCCCAAAATCCATGGGTCTGTTTCTCTCTTACCATCATAAACAGTTGTTTATCAGTTTGAATGGAGTGTATGTGGACATGTGCATGTTTGTGGGTGTGTGCTTTGTATACTTGCTTGTGTATACGTCTGTATATGTGTGTATGCATGTGTGCATGAATGTAAAAACAATATATCATATATACTTTAGTTTTATGACAACGTAAAGATAGTGGTCTGGAAAAAGTCACACAAGGACGCTCGTGCTTTAGAATACACCTGAATCCTTTCTTACTGCGACAAGCTATCGTCTGGTTATGAAACCGACTTTCACCTCCTATTGTATTTGTTATTGTTCTGCGAACAACGCTCCGATTGTCTTTTGAGTCAAAGCCACTCTTTCGCTGTATGTACACCCAACCTGTGGAGCCAAGAGGGCTAGACTTCAGCAAACGCTGCGCGCCGATACTGAGCCTGTGGTTTTGACAGACAGTTGGCGCTGACCAATCAGAGCCTGTCCATTAACCTTACAATTAGCCCATTGTGAGTCATTGCTCTTATCGGCTGCTGGTTGGCTTTCACTGTGAAAAGATACTAATAGTCCTGCTTTTTCCCCTTTGTTTAATTTCCCCTCCGCCGTCTCTCCACACCAGTTGCCATGGCAGAAAAAAACACTGCTATTGTTCCATGAAAAAATCCACTAAGGATTTGAGGGAGAAAATAAAACCTCTGTTATAAAAGGAGTGTCAAGCTTGTTCCATGTTAGTTAAGCTGTATGTCTGATAGGTCAGCCATGTCCCCTGTTAGCTAGCTAGCAGTATGTTAGATAGGTCAGCCATGTCCCCTGTTAGCTAAGCTGTATGTCTGATAGGTCAGCCATGTCCCCTGTTAGCTAAGCTGTATGTCTGATAGGTCAGCCATGTCCCCTGTTAGCTAAGCTGTATGTCTGATAGGTCAGCCATGTCCCCTGTTAGCTAAGCTGTATGTCTGATAGGTCAGCCATGTCCCCTGTTAGCTTAGCTGTATGTCTGATAGGTCAGCCATGTCCCCTGTTAGCTAAGCTGTATGTCTGATATGTCAGCCATGTCCCCTGTTAGCTAGCTAGCAGTATGTTAGATAGGTCAGCCATACTCCCTGTTAGCTAGCCAGCAGTATGTTATATAGATCAGACATGTCCCCTGTTAGCTAGCTATCAGTATGTAAGATCGATCAGCCATACTCCCTGTTAGCTAGCTAGCAGTATGTTATATAGGTCAGCCATGTTAGATAGGCCAAAGATAAGATTAGCCCTTGTGTTGTTGTGATGTGTGTGCACTGCGAGTTCACTGCACACTGCGTTTACAATCCTGGGAAGAACAAGGATTAAAAATAAAGGAGCTTTTCTTTTTTTTTTTCACAAAGACTCCGGCCATATTGTGGTGGGGCGTCTGTTGACACGTTTCAAAGAGGCAAGCTCATCCTGTTTACCACCCTGACAGATCGTATCCCCTGGTTACCAACTCACCGAAACAAAACAAGGAGGTACACATAAAGTATATTTGGACATTTGTCTTTTTGTTGTTGAAATGACTATGGCAGGTGTGTTAATGGCCTTTCTATGAGTCATCCTAGACTATTGTGCTTCTCCGGGTTCTTAGCCTCTAGCCAAATAGACGCGAGATCAAAAACATGATATGATTGTTGTTTCTCCTCTGAGGGAAACAAAGGACAATGCTTTAAAAGGATAATTCAGGCATTACAATTCTGCACTGCCTTTAGCCACATTCCCTGTTTGCTCCTATAACTCTTTATTTAGTTTTTTTTTATTGTTTTTAATCTTTTAAACACACACACACATACACACACACACACAGTCACACCCACACATACACGCGTACAAACACACACACACATACATACACACACACACACACACACACACACACACACACACACACACACACACACACTGTCACACACACACATGCACGAGCACAAACACACCCACGCGAACACGCACGCACAGTCGATAACTGCTGCCTTTGTACTGACTTCATCCTCGGGCCTCGGTGCAGTGCCTCACCACTGACAGATAACTAGGCTCATTCATAAAAATCGAACGTTTACAATATTGAGAGAGAGAGAAAGAGAGAGGGAGAGGGAGAGAGAAGGAGAGAGAGAGAAAAGGAAAGAAAATGAATGTACACAGGGAAAGGGAAAGTGATGGAAAAAGGAAGCTAGGTTATTCGAGAGGAAGAGCAACTGAGATAACGAGAGAATAATGAGAGAATAAGAGAAATATGAACAGAGGCGCACGCCCGACATAGAGAGAGAGGGAGAGACAGAGAGAGAGACAGGGAGAGAGAAAGAGACAGAGAGAGAGAGACAGAGAGAGCGAGAGAGAGAGAGAGAGAGCGAGGTAGAGAGAGACAGAGAGAGAGAAAGAGAGAGACAGAGAGAGAGACAGAGAAAGATAGAGAGAAAGACAGAGACAGCGGTAGAGAGAGAGAGAGAGACCGAGGCATAGCCTTTAAAATGGAGTCTTGACATTCATTTACATGCTCCAATCACGTCCGTTTCCCTTCTGTTTCATCTCGAATCCCCACAAAGAGCCATGGTCGCCGTAACACAGGCAGCTGCGTGTTCAGACTGCGGATTAGCGCTGAGGGCACGTCTCAATGGGTGGCTCGCCCAACAACACCGTCCACAACACTTTTGCCAGTGGTAGAGAACACAAAAAAACACGCTGAGCTCAAACTGCAGGTTGATTGTTTTTTTTTGGTGGTGCTTGATTTCCATTGCCTCGGCATCGTTCAGTGGTGATTCTATGCTTGGGTTGCAATCAGGTTTAAACACAATGAACACAACGTGAGGCCGCAGCAAAGGTATGATTGGAGTCCATTGGGATGTAAGTCCATTTATTTCAATATCAGCATGTTCAAATCTCCAGTTTATAAAGCCTGCTAGGTCGAGGTGTGAAGCCCTTATTGAGACTATGCAGAGGGAGCAAACTAAGCCGCGTTTTATAAATCTCGTACAAAGCCGTGAATGTTTGTTTAAACATTATGTAACCAAACGCCATGCTCTCGCCATGCAGCGGGACCCTCAGACGGTTTGTTTCCTTGTTCTGCTGTCTCTTCATCTCCCTCCTCCTCCTCCTCTCTAGTTTCAGGGTCGAGTGTCGCAAACTGCTCAAGCAAGTTATGTCGCTGTCTTCAAACATTCTTGTTTACACGCATCACAGGAGAAGCAGCTATATTCCCCAGCTGACAGTGATCCAGGAACGGGACGAGGAGATGGGAGCGACAGCAGCGACGCTGGGATGAAAAGCCTTCTTAGACGAGCCTGCGGTGTTAACTAGGCATTTAGCTGAGCCGCTTACTCAAGAGGCTGAAGTCACACGTTAGGGGGTTTTGTTCGAGCAAAAGGATCGCAGGTTATGTAGGCCTAATACGAGGCATTAATAGATTTACACTGTGTTAGAGTAGTTCCGCCAGCAAGCTTGTCAAGACTTAAATATGTCGGATTCATGACGTGGATTCTGCAAGGCCTTATTGCAGGAAAATGTGGTTTATAAGTGGTTGTGTTGCAAACAGAAGGGAGGGGGGAAAAGTGTGTGTGTGTGTGTGTGTGTGTGTGTGTGTGTGTTTTGGTGGGATTATGCTGCATTAATATCTGAAAGGCAGGGTGTGATGTTTGTGATGATTTGCCTTTTTTTTTCTATTTCAGCCCCTGTCCCTCAAAATGCCTGTGCGCGGCCCTGCTGCAGAGTATGCCTGCATGCGACAACAATGTGAAACCATGAAGGGGACGCACATCTATTCACCCCGTTCACAAGCTGCTGTTTGTTACTTAAATTTGCACATGGAACATCGTGTTAGGTTGAAAATAAAACGTTTTGTTTGTTTGGTTAAACGCACGGTATTCCACCAGCTTTGAAGCTTTGCAATAGACGGACTGTTCTTCCTTTTCCCTTTATATAGACTGCTCTGATTGGCTAAGATTAGACTTTTCCCTTTATATAGACTGCTCTGATTGGCTAAGATTAGACTTTTTTTTTGTTTGATGTGCTCAGGATTCTCGAACCTTTAACAAATGATTTGGAATCAACGCACAGAGTGATGGGGATATAAAGCAAATGATAAGAAAATGATTTCACTTTGGATTTAGATTTAGATTTAAACATTTAGATTACGGAGACAACCATGGTCTGTAGCCAAACAAAATATTGTTTTCCACAAAAGGGCCCATTATCGCTTAGGCTCGTGATGTCAGTGTGCCACAACAATCAAATAAAAACAAGATATCATTTAAATCAATTATCTTTTTATGACAGACACACTTATGAGTTATTTCTGGCCTATCGCTTAAATAAGCATATCGCTTTATAGAGCTGCAAAATGCGTTATCTATGGGTAACTAGCGTCCCCGACTTTCACATTTATACTGTAGTAATACCTGTATGCTATTAGCTTCTTTTTTTATCGAAAGCTCTTTTCTAAAGTGTCTCACACTACTATCAAGATGAGTGTAATTAATAGGCGATCCCCGGTTGAATTAAACCGTTTACTTTGGTAAATATAGTGGCACGCTCGATCAGCTGTGCAAAACAGAATCTTTTAAATTCTTTGCTGTGTATTTAATAAAAAAATTTTTTTTTTCTTTTCTTATTAAAATTTTGATAATGATCAATGAAAAACAATCAAATAAGATAACAGGTGCCACGAAATCAAGGAGTAGTCCTATAGGGCCTACTATTTGCCTCAAAATAGCTATAACTGTTGTAAGCCTAGGATTTCTAAAATATTCAATCATATACACGTGTATGACGGTAGACGCTTAAAGGTTTGTGATTCATTCTTTAAAATGTTGGATTTAAGATTATGTCCACATGAGCGAACATTCTTGAAGTCTCGCCCTCTTGCAGCTTACAGAAAGAAATGGAGGGGAGGATTGAGTGGAAAAGTAGAAAGAGTGATAAAGCAATACAGCGTTTTAAATATTGAATGCCACGGGCTACAGCGCTTTAACAGGAACGTGACTGTGTTTGTCAATCATCTTGCAAACATTTTTCTTTGCCTCAGGTTATTGCGAGATTGAGTCTGAAGCTTGACTATAGGGCCACATCCTCCATCTCTTATCCTCAGCCCCGAACACCTGCTTGTGCCTGCAATCTCACCCTGCTTCTATTGCCCCCCCCCTCTCTCTCTCTGTCTCTGTCTCTCTCTCTCTCTGCCTCTCTCTCTCTCTCTCTCTCTCTCTCTGTCTATCTTTCTCTCTCTGCCTCTCTCTCTCTCTCTCGCTGCCTCTCTTGCTATCTCTCTGCCTTTCTCTCTCTCTCTCTCTCTCTCTCTGCCTCTCTCTATCTCTCTCTGTCTCTCTTCCTCTCTTTATCTACCTCTCTCTCCCTCTCTCTCTGCCTCTCTCTATCTCTCTCTGTCTCTCTGTCTCTCTCTATCTGCCTCTCTCTCTCTCTCTTTCTCTCACTTTGTCTCTCTGCCCCCCCCTCTCTCTCTGCATCTCTCTCTCTCTTTCGGTAACACACAGAAACACAATCACACACAAGCACACATTCACGCACGCGCACGTACACGCACGCGCACACATTCACGCACGCGCACGTACACACAAACACGGTCGTGTTACTACCTTGGTCTATTCTTCCTTTAGAGGATCAGAGGTTTTGTCGCTGTGGGTGTCTGCGATGAGTCACACCGGCAAATTACCGCGTTTCAAACGGCTTTCAAATGACTTCCCTTCCAGTCGGGTGGCGCTCTGATAACCGATAACAGTTTTCATTTCTGCAAGGAGTTTTGGAGGACTCATCTTTCCATTCATTTGTCTGCCTCACAGTTCTCTGTGTTTAAATGTGTAGCTCTGGTTTCTTAAGATAGGCAAAAAAAAAAAATCGAATAGGTTATATAGTTGGTCGTCCTTAGGGTGGAGTTGCTGGTAATTATAATGCTGAGCATCTTATAGTTAAGACATAAATATCCCTCTTCTTAGTTGACGTGCTGTTTTACATATACCTTCGCAATTCTGTCGAATGGCAGGCTGAAATTAAAAAGTCAACTGTTTGCATATAATATAATCTGATAGATAAACACACAACCTTCCTTCATTTGACAATCAAAACATTCTGGAAAAACAGATTTGTCTGTCTAATAAATTCGTATGGCAGTGTGATTGGTCAAACGAAGCACCTGCTGTACAGGTGAACCAGGTGAACCAGGTGAACCAGGTGAACCAACGGGAGATTAATAGGCCTGACGGACAAGGCCTCTGCCAACTGCTAAGTCACTCAGTGACAGAAATACGAAACTGTGTCCTGCCTTTCATCACAGTATTGTTTGCACGAAATAAAAAATATATATACAATTTGCAGAGTACATTTGCAGAGTATATTTACAGGTTTTTTCTTCTTCTGGGTTTTAATAAGAGTAAGTCCCTCATTGTGTTTACTTACTACTAGAATAGTTAGCTATTTCCTTTGTGTTTTGTATTATTACCAAATGCGATTTTGTTTTTCCATGCAGGAACGAGCATCTGCCAGTTAGTTCAGAGGCTAGTGAAGGGCCGTGACGCTCAGCACTTCAAAGGGGAAAACTAAACAACGGTGTGCGGAACAAGGATGAAGGGCAACAACATAATGGAACTAAATGGTTAAAATCGAGAAATAGAGAAGGAAAAAATATATACATTTATAGTCATGTATTTGCACAAATTAAGCCACAGATTTGAATAACAAAGACGTTTCTAATCATCAAGAAAGAGATCTGTTCCTCAGTAGGCTTCACACTGGCCTCGCAAAGTCCACCTCTGGTGAATGCGAAGTCTGGAAATGGGCTTTATTCTGTTGACTTAATTGTTTATTGATTAAACATCATGGCTGATGTAGTAGGCCTGTATCTGCTAGGCTGAATAGGTGCCACCATCACTATAGCCATGCTTTCAATGCAGCCATGTTACTATCACTACAGCCATGCTATAGCACTGCAGTCATGCTACCATGCTATCACTGCAACCATGACACCATGCTATCACTGCATCCATGACACCATGCCATTACTGCATCCATGCTACAGCTACCATGCTATTATGCTATCACTGCTGACAAGTTCCAAGGATACCACTGCAACCCAGCAGCAATGTTCCCCCCAATCCCCCTTGGCATTTCCAACCACGCTGTGACCATGCTACCATGCTAACACTGCAGCCATGCTACCATGCTATCACTGCAGTCATGCTACCATGCTAACACTGCAGCCATGCTAACACTGCAGCCACGCTACAATGCTTACACTGCAGCCGCGCAACAATGCTATTATTGCAATGCAGACCCACGCTACCATGCTAACACTGTAGCCATGCTACAATGCTATAATTGCAGCCCTACTACCATGCTAACACTGCAGCCATGCTAACACTGCAGCCATGCTACAATGCTATCACTGCAGCCATGCTACAATGCTATTAATGCAATGCAGACCCACCATGCTATCCTTGCCACCATGCTAGCAGGTTATAACCACAGTCATGCTCATGCTACCATTCTATCACAACAGCCATGTTACAAAGTTATCTGCTACTGCAGTTTTTCCGCTCACGGTTTGAGGGGAAACTTCTGATACGAAATGGATGGTGTTTCTGTAATTTAAATGAATGACTGTACTCCTAACATCCTCAACACACACCCACACACACTCTAATATAGCCGAGAGCTTTCTAAAACCTTTTTAGTTTTGACTAAATGCTGCTATAGTGAGAGCTGTGTGTGTTTGTGTGTGTTTGTACGTGTTGGTGTGCGCACGTGTAAATGTGTGTGTAAGTGTCTTTGTGTGTATGTATGCATGTGTGTGTGTGTAGATGTGTGTGTGGGTGTGCCTATGTGTGTGTGTGTGTGTGTGTGTGTGTGTGTGTGTGTGTGTGTGTGTGTGTGTCATGTGTGTCTCTTTATGTGTGTGTTCATGGTGTGTGTGTGTGTGTGTGGTGTGTGTGTCTGTGTGTGTCTCTGTGTGTGTGTGTGTGTGTGTGTGTGTGTGTGTGTGTGTGTGTGTGTGTGTGTGTGTGTGTCTGTGTGCGTGCGTGTGTGTCTGTGTGTGTGTGTGTGTGTGTGTGTGCTGAGACTAAGGCTACTACGCAGAGAGGAGATTGATGGTCATAGCGGGTGCTCCCTGCTCTGATGTGAGACGCCTCATCACCTCTGAATTCGCTGCCTGCTCTCCGGCCGCACGGCCATCCGTCTCCCACGGCAACGCCTTCTCCCAGGTCCCGCTGCACATTAGAAAGCTAATACTCAAAGGGTAAATAAATTCTATGTTGCAGGGAACAGAGGAACAGAGGAGGGAGGAAGGAGTGATGGGGGGACGGAGGGGGAGACGGGGGGGCACGCGGATCTGAAGTGCTGAAATTCAAATGGTCTAGTGCTTTGTGTTGTAGAACAGAGCAGTATTAGTGACT
>JAPMUY010010237.1:45000-52500 GCA_026901105.3 Galaxias olidus
AACCGACAAACCATGTGTCAGAAAAGGCATTGGAGCGCTCTACGCCGGCTGGTCTATCTCTCTTGTGTTGCAAATGAGATATTCTCCTCCCGTTCACATCATCAAATCACCCTAATTTAAAGCCTATCAGCTGCATAATTACTTTGTTTGTTTTTTTTGGTTCCTAATTCTACAACATTATGAACAGAAAATAACTATAGCTAACCGTTAAGATTTGAAAAAGAAAATGACAGCTAGTAAGCTACATTTAAAAATTTCTCTTCCTCATTGATGAAAAGTACTATTTCATTCATGCCATTTCCGTTCATTCATCAGACTGGGCCAGCGTAGCCTAAGAGTTCCATTTCGACACGAACATTCTTATCAATGGATGTGACGTCAGCTCGCCGTAATGTTGAGGGGGAGGAGGGGGGTGGGGAGTCACATGGTCCACGAGGGGTATATAATGTAAAGTTGAGCTGGCCGTGGTGCTGAAAACTCTTTCTGAATTGTGGATGTGCTCCATTGTTCAACGGCGTAATAAACCCATCACCCTTTTAAATAAACAACAAATTTTTCTGTTGTGCATGTGGCTTGTACGCTAGCATACAGTTGACAAGGATAAAATAAAAGTCATCCTAGTTTTAGGTAGTTAGCTGGTACCTAATATTAATGAAATAATCTTGGGTACACCTGCGGCACGAGTTTCACCAATTTACCCGCGCGGGACACCAGGTGAGTGGTCAAGTCTATTGTTTGCATCATCTTGTCAGAATGCAAAATGGTGACCAATATACAACTCTATGTATTTCATGCTCAAAGTGTATGAGCTCAAGTTGATTCACATCTGTTGAATGAGGTGCGCAAGCAAGAGCTGCGATGTAAAGGTTAATTTAAAGATTTGTTATTTCTTTTCATCTCCGCAGTAAAGATAAAGTGGCTATGATAGGAAATTGTATTTTGTTAGATTACATTTCTAGGCTATTACATTAAATTGTCTCCGGTAATATACTTTGTTTGGTTATTAACTTAGGGAGTGTCTTTTAGGGTTTAGAAATATAAGTGTGTTTATTTGTTACTTGTGTTTTACCAACACGACAGTGTTTCACATGCCAATGTGCTATTAGTTTTTATTTATCGCATTTTTTGTTGTATGAACAGCATGGCAACCACCAGAATGCGCAAGCTCCTTTTGGTGACGGTTCATACGGCTCCCTTGCATTCACAAGTATAATTATGTTTTCTGGTTAACCGTTCAGGTTTAGCGAAATAAATACATGTAAAAATAAATATTATAAATGAATTATAAACTGCTTAAAAAAAGCCTACATAAAATGGACAGTACCGCATATTCTAAATAGGTGCGGATAATTTGATGCACCACATGTTGCCTAAATAATGATACATAAAATGTAACGGCTAAAATAAGTACAATATTTATTGGCTCGCGCATTGCACCTTCCAACAATGCACTGATCAGGACGGCATTCCACCACACAGCCATCACTCAAACTGTATATTTAATTTTACATGCACATACTTACACCAGAAAGCCTGTCTGCACCACCTCTGACAAGCGTTTAAGGGCCATAGAGTTGTCTGTCGAAGAAACACTATTTTGTATTTCCTGAAAAAATATTGACAAAGCATTGGATCGACCATGGATTTAGGGCTACGGTCACTCGCGGCGAATACTCATTGGGTTTTACGCACGAGTGAACCCGCGCGTGCATGCAAAATAGGAGGATTGCGGTTCTAAAAACATGGCGAATGGAATTCTGCAAATTGAATAATTCAATGCAATTGGATAAATCACAGTTTATTGTCTTATTACATTGACATTGTGCAAAATCTGTAATGCAATTTGTATTTGGGACACCAGACCTTAAACGTTCTATGAATTTGTTGAAACGAACACACGGAATTATATTCATAATAGTATTGAACGAATTATTTTTAATTTGTAAGGAAGAAAAAAACTCTGTATGATATAGAAATTCCACAGCTAATCAATCATCTTTTATGCGCCCAAAATCAGGGTGTAGAATGGAACGATGGCTCGCACGCAGCAAATCAAAGCCGCCTTCATTTTTTTTTAATGTACATTGTGATTTACGACAGCGTTCCATTAGGCCTTCTGTGTTTTAAATCTATTGATAGCAGTTATGTTGAGAAAAACCAGCCATTAACACAGGACTAGCACGTGCTTGAGCAGGCGGGTTACCGCATTTTAAGCACATAAAATACGAAACCCTTAAATTCACATAACCTATAAAACTGATAATAATAGCAAATATCATAGGCCTACATTTTTCTCGGAATAAAAATACACCGTCTTTTCAAACAGCTGCTCTGCAATCAGTTGTTTTTATACATATATAAATGAGGTAATTATGAGTAAGGCTTTGAATCGCTCAGAATAATTCACTGGAACCACAGAAATGTATGACATCCTCTGAAAAAGCCAGTATGACTAGAAGACAATGTTGCAACTTTCGTATTGAACACTGGTTTTCATGCCTCATTTCTATCTTTGTTGTCACCCACCCTTTCTCTCTCTCCCTCCCTCCCCCTCTCTCTCTCTACCTCTCTCTCTGCCTCTCTCTCTCTCTGTCTCTCTCTCTCTGCTCCAGGTGTTGGCCCCTCCTCCTGCCCGTTGTTATTGGTCATGACCTGTCGCCACGCCCCCTCCGCAGCCCGACTCGTCCTATTGGTCCTCCTCGCTGTCACTCCACGGCTGGCTGGCGCCGCCCCTGTAGAGGGTGAGGGAAGGGAGGGAGCGTTGGAGGGGCGAACACGGACACATCGCAAAGAGGACGCCCCTGGTCCTCTCCACACGCTCGTCCCCGAGCAGAGCCAGGGAGACGGCCCCAGAGACTATGACCAAGCCCGGGCGCTGGCCTCCATGCTGCTGGGGGTCCTGGACCCTCCAGAGACCCCAGCCACACAGGAGAGGTGGGACGGAGAGAGGAGAGAGGGTCAGGGAACCGCCCTTTCACAAGCCATAGAGGAGGAGGAGGAGGAGGAGGAGGAGAAGAGGGGCGGAGGGGGAGAAGTAGAGGAAGAGCGAAGGGTGGAAGGAGAGGAAGACGAGGATGAGCGGGTGGGAGCCGAGAGGAGGATGGAGCAGCTAGCGTCGGCTCTCATCGCAGCCGTGCACGGCGAAGAGACAGGAGAGAGGGATGGAGGAGGAGAGAAGAGGAGGTTAGAGGAGGAGCAGGGAGTTTCTGCCAGAGAAAGGAGCAAGGAGGGAGGAGAGCAGAAGGAGGAGCAGGAGGAAGAGGAGCAGGAGGAAGAGGAGCAGACGGAGGAGGAGCAGAGAGGAGCAGAGGAGCATTTAGACGACAAGGCGGGGCTTAGACCCATAGACTCCACCCTCCAGCGCAAGATAAGAGGCTACTTCCAGAACATAGACCTGGGTCTCCAAGACAACGAGATCCTCCCTCCTCTGAAGGGCTACAAGGCCTACAATACCCAGCTGGCTCGGGCCGGGAAGAAGCTACACTGGAAGGAGGAGGAGGCCCGAAACCGCCCGCTCCAGGGAGGCAACTTCATGGACGACTTCGAGAACGAGGGAGAGGAGGAGCTGGAGGAGATGGAGGAGGAGGCGGAGAGCCTCTCCCGCTTCGAGGAGGAGGCGCTGGCTCGAGCGGAGAAGCAGGAGGTGCAGAGGCAGCAGGAGGAGGCAGAGCGGGCGCGAGAGGAGGAACAGAGGCTGGCGGACATCGCCTCCGACATGCTGCTGCAGTACATGGGCAAGAAACAGCAGGGGGCGCCGTCGTACCTGACGCCCCGGCAGAAGAGCAGCGGGGGGGCGGGGCTCAACGCCGCGGAGGACAAACGCTCCGAGGAGCTGGTCGCCGACGACGACGACCTGGACCAGCAGATGATTGACAGGCTGATCGAGATCAGCAGCAAGCTGCACCTGCCCGCAGACGATGTGGTGGAGATCATCAGCGACGTGGAGGAGAAGAAGAAGAAGAAGAAGAAGAGGAAGGAGCTGCTGCTGCCGGCGTCCGCCGGTAACCCCGGCAACCCCGCTGTGCCTCGCTTCCGCCCCCTGGTGCCCCTCCCCCTGCCTGCGCCCCCCATCTATCACTACACCGCCTCCAGCAACCCCAAAAAGAACCCCTACGCCCACAGGGCTAACAGGAAATGGCAGAAGGACAAGGGCAAGGGTAAGAACAAGTCCTACAAGCAGGACTACTGGTCCAAGCCGCAGAAACAGTTAGACTACTGGTACAAGCCGCAGAAACAGTTCCTCGCCTTTCCTTCCTACCCGTACTATCAGAAGCCATATCGGGCCTACTACCCCGTCTATTTCCCTCATCCCAAACAGCGCTACTACGGCAAGCCTTCTCCTTCCAGGGACCAGATGTTTGGCCCTCAGGACTTTGGCCCCCAGGACTTTGGCCCCCAGGACTTTGGCCCCCAGGATTTTGGCCCTCGTGCCTCTCAGATCGCTCCCCCCAGGCGTCGGCATAGGGCTGGGTCTAAGGGCCGGGGTCAGGGCTGGAGGCAGCAGCCAGTGGTTCGTCTGCCACCCTCTTCCCCTTACATCTCAAACTACATCCTCCCCCACCCACGGACCTACCAACCCCTCCCCCCACCTAAACCCCGGTCCCCGCCCGGGCGGGGCAGGATACCCCCTTACCTCTACCCCCCCGTCGCCCCGAGAAACGACTACGAGGAAGACGGGCTGGTGCCGCAGATGGACAGCGAGGAAGAGCTGGAGAACTTTATAGAGCGAATCTACATGAAGCGCCGAATGTACTAGAGACAATGGAACTATGATTTGGACAGGGGGAACAGGGAATGGGGTAGAGAAAGAGAGTAAAGGAAGCTATTGACGGAAGCTAATTAACAGACTGTAAGGGAGGGAGAGAGATGGAGAGAGAGAGGGGGGAGGGGGGTCTTGAGTGTTTACGTTTGGGCAATGTGTAAAAGATTGTGAAGTTTGAAATTTTTTCCTTCTGTTCGCGTGTTTTCTTCGTTTGGTGTGTTTTTTTTTTATCAGGGGAGGAGGACTGGATTTCAGGTGTGACCCCCTCCCTTCTCTCTCTGTTTCTCTATCGCTCCCTCTCTCTCTCTCTCTGTTAACATATTCAGCTCCCTATATACATTCCAAAACAGAACGCACTGCTGTGAGCCTGTGGGTCAGTCTCAGAAGATCCTGCATGTTTCAAAGATTTAGTTTTTTTTCCACTCACAAACATACAATTATCTACAAACAGACAAAGTCACATACAAAAAACGTGCCAATCACAAACGACCGAAGTTTTCAGGATCATTTTGGGGATTTATATTTTCTTCTTCTTTACTCTGCAGTCCCAAATATCTACTGTATGTTAAAGTAGTACACAGACACACACACACACCCACACACAGACACACACACACGCACGCTGCAGTGATGATGCACATTTGGCCCCTTGCTATTCAGAAAGACAGAAGTTGTCCAGTGCCTCTGTTTCTCTGTCCAACTTCAAAACATGAACCTGGTGCCAACAGCCATAAATGTTCATGATGCTGTACTTTCATTTTCTCTCTAAAAGAGTTTATGATCAGGATGGTCTTACAGTCATACTGTTTTAGCTGAGATGCACGTTCATTTTCTAGTTTTTTTTTTTTTTTTTTTCATAAAGAGAGGTCTATGTCTGGTCTCCAAAAGCACAAACTTGCATAGCTTTAACTTCCAGTGAGTTCAAGAGATTGTTATGATTTTTGACATGGAAAAGAAAAAGAAACATATCTATTGTGAAGGCAGCCTGACAATCAAAGATGGGCTTACCTTTCGTGCATGCTTCGCTTCCTATCATGAAGACTCTTTCTTTTAGGTATTTGATCTGTTTAATCAGTAAGAATGTTTCTCACACTTTACATTCATTTTCTTTGTTCCAACTACTTGAAGTCACACTTTCCGTTCTGTAACTTGTGTTAAAAGCCAGCACAACTGGAATCTAAATCAATGACATTTCAAAAACCCACTGTTCACTTTCAGAAGAATGATCTTCAGGAGAGGGGGAAGGGGTCGGGTACGTACAACGTTAAATCTGCACGTCTTTCTACTTGCATCTAAAAAATAACAAACAAAAAAAAATATCCCCCCCCCCAAAAAAAGAAGAAAAAAAAATCAGCTGGGAGAAAAAACGGAGGTAGTTTCTTCCTCGAAAACAAACTGTGATGATGATGAAGAGAAAAAAAAACTGAACAAACCAACCAACGAAGAAGAAGCCCAGTGAGGAAGAGGAGCAGCATGTCCCTGTGTGACTCCGTGTGTCTTGTCAAAGGACAGTGTTGTTGTTGATGTCACCTTGGGGATTGTATCATTTACAGTGTGAAATAAACACGCTCGTGCAATGTGTACATAACAGCATGACGGCCCATAGTTTTGCTATAAGAGGAAAAATAAAAGCAACTATTTTATTAAAGTTCAGTTTTTTTATGCCTTTTTGGAGAGTTTGGAGGGGGATGAACATAGTACACCTATAGCATCACCTGGCAAAGGTCAAAGGTCAAAGGATTCTTTAATATTTAGTTCAGAGGGCGGTGAGCATAGTAAACCCACAGGCTCACCTGGCAAAGGTCAAAGGTCAAAGGATTCTTTAATATTTAGTTCAGAGGGCGGTGAGCATAGTAAACCCACAGGCTCACCTGGCAAAGGTCAAAGGTCAAAGGATTCTTTAATATTTAGTTCAGAGGGCGGTGAGCATAGTAAACCCACAGGCTCACCTGGCAAAGGTCAAAGGTCAAAGTATTCTTTCAAATATAAGGTAAAAACAGTTAGACAGACGCAGACTCCCCCTGCCAAGCGAGGGAAAGTGATAACGCAGAGAGACGGAGGAAAAGTAGCATAGACTAACAAAGAACAACAAGCAAGAAAAACAAAAAGTAACAAGGGAGTTAGTGGGTGAATGAGACAGGAGGAAAAGAGAGAGAAAGGGAGGAACAGAAAGATTCAAAGGAGGAGAGAAAGAGAGAGACTGAGGAGAGAAAGGGAGAGAGAGATGCTGAAGGAGGGAAGGAGAGAGAGAACCAGAAAAAAAGGGAGAAAGACGGATATTTTCACGGAAGGAGAGAATGAGAAAGAGAGAGAAAGCGTTTCAGAAAAAGGAATGGAGAGAGAGAGAAATATTCAGGAAAAAAAGGGAGAAATAGAGAGAGAGATTCAGAAAAAGAAGGGAGAAAGAGAGCGAGAGAGAGAGATTCAGAAAAAGAAGGGAGAAAGAGAGCGATAGAGAGAGAGATTCAGAAAAAGAAGGGAGAAAGAGAGAGAGAGATTCAGAAAAAAAAGCGAGAAAGAGAGAGAGATTCGCAGAAGAAGAGAATGAAATACAGAGAATTTCACAGAAGAAGAAGAGAGTGAGACAGAGATTTAAAAAGAGGGAAGGAGGCGGAGGTTCGCAAGGAGGGAGGAAGGGAGGGAGGGAGAGAGAGAGGGAGAGAGAACTGCAGTGATTGATGAGTCACATGATTGGCGTATGAGTCATCCATCTGTACACTTTACTGCGGAGGACAATA